>ML813390.1:97339-108330 GCA_009831015.1 Picea engelmannii | reverse complement strand
CTCATCCCAGTAGTCTAAATGTTGGCCATTTTGGGATTCTCAATTGTCCCAATGTCGAATTTATTTACCTTGATCAACGTAGCAATTACTTATGATTCTAGCAGTGGACCTTCCACTTCTCTTATGCCTTCTTCTTCCTTGATCTGAATATCGCGTGGATCATCTTCATCTGGTTCTTCTTCCTGCACATGGTAGCATGACAACAGTTATTTAACTGTCTGTTTGTTTCTCTGTTGTTCTTATGTTATGAGATCGACTTCTGGTTCTGTGATGAATATCACCCCTCTTATCTGCTTAAGTGCTACATCTATGTTGGGGTTCTCATGCTCGAATTAGAAAGTGACTGTAAAATTAAGTTGTAGTATTGTCCAGTTCAAAGTTCCTCTGCACAGATCCTGGTCTGTGTACCAGTTGTCTGGTATGCCCTCTAAAGTGTGTATGAAATGATCAGGCCATTCCTTCGAGGGTTTCATCTTCCACAACGCTCTGCACTTCTCCACGTGTTCCGCTAGTGCCCCCTATCCATCATAGTTCTGTTGCTTGTTGCTTTTTTGTTCTACGCCAAACCTTATGCACAGTAATCACTTACATTGGTACCAATCCTTGATTTTTTCCTTGTGTGTGCCCCACCATCTTGCAGCTGTGGCCTTGAGTGGTATATCGAGTGCTAAGAGTCTTTGATTTTCTATCACTTCATCCTTGTACTATGCCAAGAATACTTCTAAATCATTCACTCCATGGAAACTGGGTGGTTCCCTTATCTCCGTGCCTACCCATATTACTGCGCGGTCAATTCTTGCGCACCTTCTGGTGGAAACTTTGTGTAGCCTTTGTTTCTAGTTCTATAAACCTGTATCTGAGTCTGTCGCACATAAAGTAATGCTCTGCCAACTGAGTATCCCATCTGCAGTTGGGTTTACGTAATCCTCATCGCGCACAGTTGTTCTGTACAACTGGCTGATTTCCTCTAAGTCTAAACAGGTAGGATCTACAAACCTCTCCCCTTCTCATGGGTCCAATGGTGCAATGAATCTGTATTCCCATGACTCAAATGTCATTTTTCATGTCTTTAAATTGATTATAGCCTGGTTATCAAACGCCCAATCCAAGCCAAGCAACATTGGATATGGTGTTGTGTCGTCCGCTATTTCAATCACTTCGAAGTCTGCTTTAGTCCAGACTCCATCTAGGTCTACTATCACTCCTTTCAGTCTACCAATTGGCAGTACTCTGTGTTGGTTTGCTAGTTTCAGTTGCACAGGTGAATATCCTAACGTGGGCTCTCCCATACATTGCCATGTCTTCTTTGGTAGTACATTGACTTCAGATCCCAGATCCAGTATGATATCTCCCATGTTGAAATCTCTGATGTTGGCATTCAATCTGAACTCTCTACTTGTTCTTCTCCTTGTATGTAGGTGATTGATTGTTTTTTGTTCTAGATTTCCTTCGGTCTCTATGCTACATTTTTCAATACATTTTGTAATATTTTGACAGCGGATGGATCATTCAATAGTTTTACACATGATTGCAAAAAGTCTTTGATTCTACTTACTTGTCCCATGGGATGCATTTCTTTGGCATGATCCAACAATGGAGGCATCTCGTACTCTAACTCTCCCTTGCTTTGTTGTGATGTCGAAGTCAATGTAGTGTCTTGCTTCATGAATTCTTGTCTGGATTGTTGAAATATTTCCTTCTTGTTTTGTGCATTGAACTGTCTCATGGGCTCATCATTCTTCTTCACCCACTGGTGTTGTGTTGGCTCTTGTCGGACTGCGTCGTTTTCTGTTTTAGCTCCTCCGCATGTAACTATGTTGATGTTCCATCCTTCATCCCTTGCTTCGGCTGAGATCCATTAAACATTTTGATTGTTTTGATTCCTATTTTCCTGGATCTTTACTAATAGTGTCAGACATTCTTCTGTATCATGGTTTGATGCACGACAATACATAGAAGTTGCTGGTGGAAGTGGACATTCCCTTGCATAGTGTCCTAGTTGTTGACAATTGTGACATACCACTGGTCTTGTACCTCTTCCAAAGTCTCCCCTCGCTTGTCCTCCACCTCTGTAGCGAGCTCAATCTCCTCTTGGTGTGTTATACAGAGGCGCATGATTGTACTATGCAGTATTGTACTGAGGTTGCACTGTGTTGTACTGTGGATGTGCGGTATTGTATGGTTGTTGTGTAGTATTATATTGTTGTTACACAGTGTTGTATGGGGTTGGAACTTGGTTAAATTGTGGTGTGGCTTTCCTAGTCATCATTTCTTCCTGCACTCTATATGCATCTGATGTCCTCTCTCGCATTAAATCCATAGTTCTACAATCTTTGTCATCATGGCCCACTAACTTGCAAAAGTTGCAATATGAATTCTTTGGGACTGTCTGGTATTTCTGCATCATTAGGCAATGATATGGATAATGTCTTGGTTTCTTATAGATCTCGTACCATGGTCCTCCTGTTGGTAACGGATTTGGAATTCCTACTGCCATATACTACGTGAATGTTGGACATTCGTTCTTGTGGTGTCCTTTCGTCTTGCATGTGATACACCAAACGACTTCTCGTTTGTCCTTACTTTTGTCCTGGTTTAGCTGGAACATTAGATTATTCAAATCCTCCTCCAACTCTTCAATGGTTGGATCCATTTGTTGTTATTGGTTTTCTTCTAGTTGCAAGGCTGCCTGCAGGGCCTCTGCATGTGTCTAAAACTTTTGTTGTCGCAATGGGTATTTTAAGTGGGGCAGTAGTGAATTGACGAACAGGTGCCTGTGTTGCATATCAGTCATGAGATATTTCAACTTTCCTTTCAGTCGATTGAATATCTAGTCAATCTCCCATATGGATTCTTCTAGTTTCTGTCTAATTTCGATCATCTCATTCATGTACTGATCTTATGAACTTGGCTTCTGGAACTCATTTATCAACAATTTCTTGATGTCTACAATCGTTCTGGTTGTCCCCAGTGGATTGTTTGTAGCTAAACTCATATACCAATCCAGTGCGCGATCCCTTAGCGTAATCACTAGCTGTGCCAGTTTAGTATCTTCGTCTGTGATCTGTTTTGCTTCCCAATTCTTTTCACAGATAAACAAATGTTTTTTTGGGTCCTCCAACGCTTCTCCTTTGAATTCTGGTAACCTGATGGTGGGATCGTGTCCTGGCATCCTAAACGCTGAACTGCTACCTCCGCACAGTGTAGATACTTGACTAGTGCTTCCTAAACTAGTTCCTCCAGTTGTTGTGCCTTGTGTAGATGTACTTCATGTTGTCTTTCTTCTCCCAAAATTTGGTTGTCTAAATGGTAGTGTTCTCTTTGGTGTATTAGTTGCACATGGGTTTATGGGTTCCACACTGACATTAATATGGATAGGATTGATGCTTTTTGTTCCTGCTCTTGGACCTCTTGTGTTCCTCTCATATGTTTCGCGCAAGATTTCCTCAATCTGCTCCACAGCCTAGAGATCCTCTACCTCATCTTCATCACTTTCCAAGCCTTCCCTCGTGGCTACAACTCTCTTCTTGGTATTCACCTTGTATTGGTAGGGTACTTCGCTATGCATCTTTCTAGCTATCTCCATGATCCGCTTGATCTAGTTGTCATCCATCATGATTAGGTCCAAGGGTTCCTCCTTTCCCTTAACTGTTCCTCCTTCCATTTCTCCTCTTTCTATTAGTGCTTTCCCCCTTCCCCCATGCACGCAAGGAAGTTTAGTTGTCTGACTCCATCATCATTACCCCTTTATTATATAGCAGTATCTTGATAGAAGTATACAACGATCTAATATACCTTCCTCGAGGCCCACATAGAAACTCTCACTCCACTACGTTGTACGACTTCGATATATCTACTGCAAAATCTATTATAAAGCCTACTACAATATTATCGAGCCAAAAATATAATGCATGGGTGAATTTGTTGTTCACCTGCTGTAACTACTCAATCTGTATTGGGGTCCACTCTAACTGTCGGATCTAGTTTGTTATGTGGTTATCCTTCAACCTTAGTATCCACTCCTACAATATGTTAGCACTGAAAGTCACACTTTGACTGCTAAAGTGTAAGCTCAACACCCATCAGAATGTAAAAGATAAATTTGGTTTTAAATAGGTGGATCAACAAGATGGAGAAAGAAAGGGAGAGGGATGCAAACTATAGATCAGTAGGCTACACCAATGGGTAATGGAATCACAAACATTCTACTCATCGAAGGCACTAAAGCTGCTCAACAAAAAACAAGATTATATGCTGATAGGTGGAAGAATGAAGAAGGAAAACATAAGATATAATGTTCAATAAATAGAGATCCTCTCAATTTAATGAATCAACATATACTTGAATATAAACAATGACTGATGGGAAAAATACAGTATATCCTCTGCTGCTTAGGGATCCATAAATCATTGGCAGCCTTTGATCCTCAAATATGCAATATATTCAAATAAGAAGAAATATAAACAAAAGAGTTACAATATGAAATCACAGCTCTCATGAGTCTCCAATAGCAGTAATGCTTACAATCATAAAATGCCCACAGGCTCACAAATGAACACACATAGGAAAACTGCCTACTCCTACTCTCTCTAGCCTCTCTTGGCTCATGAATCCCCCTTCTCCAAGAGATATCTCCTTCCTTAAATAAAAAATAGCATCTAAATAACCTTAAGAGGCCGAATCCCATCTCCTCCAATGGATTATAATCCTTGGAGATAGGTGGCAACAATCAAAGAGACAAAAATCCAACAAACTGCTAATTTTCAGGAATTTGTTGGAAGTCATTAATAAATTGTTTCCACCTAATTGCATGAGGCCTTTGATGGAGATAAAACTTAGGTGAAGGTGTCCCTTGACATCTAACTGATCCTTGAGAAGCCATTCAAATACTCCTTGACAGGTGGCAACCTCCCAACAAGGCGAATATCAAAACCGTGACCGCTACAGGAAATTTCGTAGTGTCGTTGTAAAATAGTTATGCACATTCGGTAGCTCCACTTCTATGTCTAATATCTCTCAAACCATAAAAATTTTTGAAAAAATTAGAGAGGTTTTTGTTATTTGGTATGTTATGAACACAACGATCCTCCAGTTTTCAAAAATACCTTCTCATTTGTTCATAATCCAAGTTTTAAGTTAGTCACTCAAAACTGGCAGAAGCGTCCTTGCAAAATAACTCTGCACAATTTGGTCTTTGTCAAAATTTCGGTACCAGCCGCCTGTGTGTTTGCGTGAAATTTGGTAGTGCCATCATAATTCGCAGCTACATCACTTCAACATTGACAGATTTGGTAGCATCCGACATGAAAACGGATTTGGTAACAACCTATGGAATTCATAGCACCATCATTACACTGCTTAACAAATTTGGTATCATTTTAGGTAGTAAAATGGCAAACCATGCTATATAGACAATCCTGCAGCGCGATGGCGCTATGGAATGTCTATGCTCTTCTGTATGATGAGACTAATCAAGAACCTTGAGTTGATAGGTTAGAAGCCTGTATATGCATGTAGAGGTTATTTAGTTACTTATGGAGAGGCAAGCCTCTTCTGGCTGCAAATTCTTGTGCTAATACAATAAGTGTGGAAAATCACAGAAAAAGACTTCATGTAAATCAATAAACACGTATTTCTCAAGATATTTGTGCAGTGCTACTCTACGGTTTTTGTTATCTTTCTGTGCAAACTCTAGCTCTTTTGTCCTTAGCCATCTTTCTATCTCTGCTTTTGTGGGATTCCATGGTCTCAACATCCCCTTCTAACGACTCATTCTTTTCTCCTTCTCCTTCTTCTCATTCACTTTAGTATTCTCTTGACCCACCTCCTGCGGATCTTACATATCTTTTAACATATCTTCAACAGATCCCATATACTCAATCCTCTATTGTTCCAACCAATGACAACAAAACCATTTGTTGGTTACTATTCTTATCTGAGTTTATATTTTTATCTTGAGTGACCTAGGGTTCATGTCTGTTTGGGGTTCCAACAAATCCTCTAATACTATCGGCCCTCCTGGTAAACCAGAAGGCAACACAACGCACATAGTGCACTACGCAATCTCACCCGAGATAGTCTTAATGGTTGGCTACAATACTCATGTGTTTGCATCCCAGGATTGAGTGGGGATTTGTGAAATGGGCGTTGAGGGTTATACTTCACTTGTTAATGGAGTAAATTGCCATTCACGATTATGCATGAAATATAATCAAATCATTCATTTAGTAAATCAACAACTATTGAAGATAGTAAAGAAACACATGCATTCAATCACATAACATGGGTTTTACTATGGTTCACCCCCCCTTGGGCTACATCCACAAAGATTTGGCTCTTAGCTCTTTTATTATAGTAGCTTCGAAACTACAACATCACGTGCTTTACAACTCTTCTCAGTCGGGTTGATATCTATTATGAGGTGGACTAGATCGCACCAGGCTCCTCAGCCTGGGATCTAACCCTCAAGATCTACCCTCGTTACTCCTCTCCAGCTCAACAACTTACAAAATTAGTTCGTATAACAAAACATCATAACTAGCTATCAAAACATGACTACTCTATTTCCTTGCTCTATGGTCCCTCTTCTCTCTCTGCTAACTCTACTCATCCTTCTCCTCTATGAGACCTAGGTATCTATATTTCTAAGTTTCTGGCTCGCCAACCATTACAATGTATTTCCAAAACCCTAACCCTAACGTCATTATGTCTTCCATGCGTGCGTGTTTGCTTCTCTTCATTCTAGCTGTCGCTTCCCTCGTGCATGCCTTATTTCCAAAAATAGCCTTTGTTTCCGCTTTGGCCTTCTTCCAACAATAGGCAAGTAATTTTAGACCATTTTTTGACCAAGAGAGAATAGTGGACGACAATCCTTATCTCGATTACAAATTTCATCCATCCAATGGCCATGGAGCAAAGTCAATAGAAGTCAACAGTTGATTTACTCCATGTCTGTTGGATGGACGAAATCTGCAATCAAGTTAAGTTCTAGGTTTCAATAAGAAGCGAAAATGTCTATTTTAAATTGAATCAAGATCAATTCGACGCTAGGTTTCCTGGAAAACTTCAAGAGCTTTGACATATATGTTGGAGCTAATCTCTATATTAAATTTGTTCTTTTTCTTTGTATCTTATTACTTCACGGCTTCGGAGGCAGCACAAGCAGATTTGTTGCATTTGTTTTGTAATTGTTGAAAAGGTTGATACTATTTAACATGGAAGGCACGAGACTTTGAATCAAATCTTAAGTGAAGATATTTATATACCTCATACACAATTTTTATCCAGAAAATTTTCTAGCATTATGACTAAATGTGGAAACCTACATACTTAGAAGAAGATATTTGTGTTATCATTTTAAGAAGCATTGATAGACAATTAGAGAAGGCACTGCCTGCATGTGGACATAATTAAACAAAGAAAATTATTCAAAGATCATCCTTTTCTGTGCAACTGTGTCCTCTTAGATCTTACTTAGATCAGGGCCTAAAATTACGAATCCAGATTGTGTGCCTCTACAAATATCTTGATGCATAGGTGTGGTAAACTCATTACATTCAGCTTCATCTACATTGCATCTACCACTAGCGGTAGCCTCAATGATTGGTTCTAATATCAGGCTCTAGATCATGATCCACCTCTTCCCCTGCACACAGTTTGTGGCTCTTCGATTGAAATGAACCCTTGTACCAAACAACAACGAAAACCAATGCTCCCACAATTTTTCAAAGAAAAGAGATACATGCTCAGAGCACTCAACAATTCATGGCATATTTTATGTGTTGTGTGTCTTTATCTGTAGCTAAAGACCGGGCATATTGAATAAGCATTGTGGCAAAATTTCAACTAGGAGATTTCCCATCATCGCGTAGAGCAATCAGATCTATCATATCTCAAGGAATAAAAATATATAAAGAAGTTAAGATTTGATATTTGTTAAGCATCGTTAAATATGTCATGCAAGTGATCGATAGATCTGATAGCTAGTGACCAGGAAAATATATAAGATTTTAATGCAATGATGCATGTTTCATGATAAGTGCAACTTGGATCTACGCATGAGAACACGACAACCAATTTATTTCTCTTCTTCAGCACCTACAGAAAATCCTTATAGAGAAATAACGCCACAATTCCATGCCCACACTTAATCTAGGAAAAGACTACATGCACCTGGTAATAGGTCTGCCCACAAGTCTACCTCAACAACAACAAGTGCGCCTAGCAATCCAAGTACATGTGCCAACTGAAAAGATAGAATGAAGTGAAGAAATGGTGAAGCATGGTAATGAACCAAGCAATCGTCTACGTGCATTCTCAACGGGAAAGAAAATGCACCCTCGTAGAACAATATTGTTTATACATCAAATACCATTTGGAATAAAGACACAAATATCTTGATTGGAGGTATTGTTTTATTTTTATTTTTTTATCTCACATGCATCTCCGTAGAATTTAAAGTCAAATCTCTACGTCGAGGAGTCCCTTTTCCCACAACCAAGGGGGTCTCATACACTAATTTGGTGTCTGGCTTGGTAGTGACCTTAAAAATAGATTATTATTATTATTATTGAATTTTGTGGAGTTCTTTATTTATATTAAATTTTGGGCCACTTATAAGATGTAAGTGGAGAGGGGCCTACGTGGTTGGGTGCTACTCTTTGTGTTAGAACATGTACTTCCATTGTAAACCTCACCTTGTAAGTTGAGTGGGTCGACCAATTCTTTGGGTCTGTTAATGCTCTGTAAATTCCCAGAGGTTGTCAGAGTAGAAGAAATTCACAAGAGGTAACTTTATCCAACCACTTCGAAACTGGAATCTGGCCCTACCAGCTTTAGAGAGGGATCTCTTTGTATGATTTAGCTATGTTTTAACTTTAAGATATTAGGCTAGTTAAATAAAATAAGATTGAAAAGGTTTGTTGTTGTTTTTGTTAAGTTAGCTGAAAAGAGTTTACGCTTCCATTGGGCTATGGGGTCTGTATTATAAAGGTGGAGATCCTAACATAAACTAAAATATTCTTTTCACAAGGCAAGATAATGCATTCATTGGATCCTTTAGCAATAAAGTTGATCCAGAATTGGATCCAGAAGCCTGACAGGGCTTAAAAATGCTCAAAAATGAAAGTGCTCGGAATCTGACGAAACTAGCGCCATTGCGTCCGTCTCGTCTTCCTAATTCTGGCCATATATTTACTTCGTCAAATGGGCTCAATATGCACAAGATATCGCGTTCTGTCCGAAAAGACAAACATGCAAAAAAAGAGAGGGGACGACTGTACAGTCCGTATAGTTCCACGTGGCATGCTGACTGTATAGGCCATATAGCTGACGTGGCAACCCCGGGAGGTGACACGTGGTAGTTCTAGGAGGCAACATGTGGTAGGCTGATATGGTGTACGGGCAGATAGCTGGACCAATCCAGGGGTGACACGTGTCATCACTGTAAGGGTGACACGTGGCACAGGATGACGTCAGTAGCTGTCTGGGCAGGTAATGTGGCGTACGACATTTGATGACGTGGCAGACACATGGTAGGCTGACAGGGCAGTACGATGATAGGTGGCAGGCACGTGGACCATTCGTCGATTGACGCGTGGCAGATTTTGATTCGGTGTTGAGGTGCCACGTGGCCCAATCATGGGCTGCCACGTGGCACCCTGTGGTTGGCTAATGGTTTTGTGTAAAATTTTGTGGTTTCACTGGGGGTCGAACCCCCGACCTATTCCTCCGGGCTGTGGACTGGCAGGGCCGGGCTAACCGCCCGCCCCACGGGTGATCCTTGTTAACTATATGCAAAAGAATATATTTAACTTTAAATGAAGGAGAGGTCAACGGGGGAAAGGGTCGGGGCTTAGCCCCAGCCCTCGGTGCAAACATACAACACACGACCGCAACCATGTAGCCAGGAGCCAAAGCGCGGGGTTTAAACCATATGCAGGTGTATTGGATAGGGACTAGCCCATGGATCCCGGGCGGATCCCCCGGGATCCCACAGGACCAAGAACCTATTCCGAACAGGGCGCGCACGGGTAGTTGTTATACCAATGGTCATATGACCATGCCACCGAACCAGGAGCCAGTGAGTATGGAGAGGGGCCAACGCATAGCTCGAGGGGCTAGCGCTTGGCCACATGGCCTCATATGACCTTGAAAAGGGGGCGCGGACCCAACTCTAGGGGGCTTATCCCCAAATAATTGAAAAAATGGGTTTTTTATAATGTATTTGGATTTTTATTTGATTCCAAGCCTGATTTTAATTGATTTTCTCCATTTTTGGGAGATATTGGGCATTTTTGGAGCCTAAATTTTGGGAGGAAGTTGGAGATGGACAACCAATTTCACATCTATATAAACTAGGCTTGTTTGAGGCCATGGAGGACAGTCAAGGACAAAAAAAGAAGATTTATGCTGAAGAGAAGCCAAGCCAAAGCCATTTTTATGCAGGGAAGATTTTGAGGAGCAGACGTTGTTGGGCCATTTCTGGGAGCTCCGGACATCCATTTTGCGTGTCGTTTTCTTTGCAGGGTTCTTGAGATTTGGATGAACATGACTAGATCAGTCTTGTAGCCAATTGGCACTGCTGCATTGTACTTTTGAGCTTTTGAACAGAAATAAAGAAGCCTCCCCCACAGAGACAAAGGCCCGGAGATGTAGGCAAAGTTGTGCTGAACTTCGTTATCAATCTGCGTGTTATGGTTTGTTGTCTATTATTTCATTTCAGATCTGCATATGTGTATATGGCTGTCATAATTCCTCTTCTTTCCTCATTCTTTCATTAAGTTTCTCAAATGGTTAATTAACGCATGCAAAATCAAAACTCAACCATAGTCATTAAAAGATCCTACAGATCAAGTGGTATCAGAGCTAGTTGACATTTGGATTTGAGTTTTGCATGTTAACCAGGGAAAAGCTACAGTGTGGTGAAGGCGAGCTTGTTGCAGAGAATCCATTAATTGGATTGAGAAAGAGAGCTTCTCACAGCGAGAAGA
>ML813390.1:75622-97239 GCA_009831015.1 Picea engelmannii | reverse complement strand
GTTATACATATTGGAATGATCAATTTACAGCTTAAATCCTAAATTATTGGTCCTTAGCCAACTGTGGGTGTGCAGTTTAATATAACAAACTTTAAATATTTGACATTTTGGTTTTACAATGCAATTCTTGTATTTTATGCACACCGGGTAGGCTTATGTCTGAAAATGCCAATATAAGTTTATATATAGTTGTGAAATCACAAACTACAACTTATGCAAGATGAGCCACCAAAGTTGGCACAAATTTGAAACTAGGATATGCATTTGAGGCAGAGGTTGTTTTCTCTTCAAATTTACATGAAATCCCAATTCTAGGTGCATGAAAGCAACATCTCATGTTCTCCAATTGAACTTTAGATGTGTAGGTAAATTTACCATTTATATAGCTCCATCTTAAAACTTATAAAACCACTTTTGGAGCTACAAAGAAGTTTACGTGTGCATTTTCGTTTAATCACTTAGTACAATTTATACCTTGCAAATTACAAGGCAAACTTTGTCTCTGTTGCACAACCACACTTTTTAAACTTGGAATTGCAAAATAAACAACATGAGTAGGTCTATTATGATAAACCACATCCCCAACAACTTTCACAACTCAAATCCAAGGTATGGTACAACATCGGGTTACTTTTTACTAACAATTTTTGCATTTCCAGGGTTTTATTGTGCATGTCTTGCCTATTTTTTCATATAAGAGTTTTTTATGACTCTTAATGCAAAACCGAACTTGGTTTATCTACTAACCCACCATCCTATGATTCATCAAAATGCCATGAATCTTTGTGCATAGAAATCATCCTTTTTGGAGTGTAAATGCACTACTAATTGTACAAACAGGTTATACATATTGGAATGATCAATTTACAATTTAAGTCCTAAATTATTGATCCTTAGCCAACTTTGGGTGTGCAACTTAATATAGCCAACTTTAACAGTTTGGGACTTTGGTTTTACAATGCAATTTTTATTCTTTAGGCACACCAGGTAGGTTTATGTCTCAAAATGCCAATATAAGTTTATAGACAACTGTGAAATCAAAAACTACAACTTATGCAAGATGAACCACCAAAGTTGGCTCAAATTTGAGACTAGGGCATGCATTTGAGGCTGAGGCAATTTTCCCTTCAAATTTACATGAAATCCCAATTCTAGGTGCATGAAAGCAACCTCTCATGTTCTTCAATTGAACTTTAGATGCATAGATACATTTACCATTTATGTAACTCCATCTTAAAACTTATAAAACAAATATTGGAGCTATAGGGAAGCTTCAGCGTGCGTTTTCATTTAGTCACTTAGTACAGTCTATACCTTGCAAATTATGAGGAAAAATTTGCCTCTTTTGTACAACCTCCCTTTTTAAACTTGTAATTGCAAAATAAACAACATGACCAGGTCTACTATGATAAACCACACAACTTGCACAACTCAAATCTAAGGTATAATACAACACTGGGAAGGTTTGGGCACAAATAATAGAGTAAAACTCTATGCCATCTGGATCCTAATTAAGGTTGCAGTGGACATGTAGGTTAAGAGGCCATAGGTCTTTAGTGACTCCAAACTTCTGGTGGACTGGGAAATTGGTAAAAGTAACATTTCTAACGTGGAGTTGGGGCCTATTTTCAATAGGATTATGGAAAAGAAAATAGTTTTTGAAGAGGTGTCATTCCCTCGTCTCTATCGAGAATTCAACCACAAAGCTAATCAATTATCAAAGGAAGCACTTATTTTGAAGGAATGTTTTTTGCTTGTTCATGAGATTAAGGATCATACTGCTACAAATTTGATACTCTTACATCTTTTTTTATGAATGGATTTTTGGTGAAGCACTAATTTTGGAGGAAGTTTTTTTGCTTGTTCATGAGATTAAGGACCATACTGCTACAAATTTGATACTCTTACATATTTTTTTATGAATGGATTTTTGGTCTTGTTTTAATTTTTGTTTATGTAAAGTTAGAGAGAGTTTGCCTCCTGTTTTTGTCTCAACATCAATATGAAGGTGTGGAACTATTTGTTTAAACAATGACCTGTATAAGGATGATTGTAAGAGTCAAAGTCATAAGCATAGGCTATAGTCTTATATGATAGAGGCATTCTATAAAGGAAACGATTGCTAACATTAAAAGTATGAGGGATCTTGTCAATGTGTATGTCATTTCCACTAGAAATATCAATACAATGGTTTTTGTCTCATAAAAAAACTTGAAATATAAATATTTCTTGTAGGTAGATTCAAACATTATTAAAGAGATGGATTAAATATCACTTAAAGATTGCATATAATCACTAAATATCACAACAAGCATCACATATAAGACAAGTATGAGTCAAAAACATTATTGATCTTCCATTGATTCCTCATAAATATAGAAGGATCTTTACACGACAGACATCACATATACAATCTCCATTACAAAACTGGGCAAACTAGAACACAGATTCTACAACATTCTTCTCTAAGAAGATTCCTCCTGAGGAATCTCTAACAAGCCTCTCCTTTTATATCTCTCTACTTACAACCTTATATATTATGTTCCCCATGGGGACCACTATGACCCACAGGTCGCTTACATAAATGGATCATAACTAACTTTACATGTATTCACAGGTCCTCAAGCTAGTTGTTACAACTTTGAGGCGATGCTTAGTACTTGAAGAACACTCGTCCTTGTTGTAGCCAGTGGTCCATAGAAATCGATACTCGAAAGGGTGTTTTATCGAGTCATCAACTTCACACTGTGGGGGGGCACTGAAGAAACTTACAGTGCTAATGGGTTCCAAAATTGGCAGTTCACCGAAGGGTCTAATGGAATATACAGAATGAGGTATGGATATGGAGGGTGCACCACTAAGTGGGAAGAGAGCAGGGGAAGCATTGGGGACAAGCTCGAGGCATAATATTATGGTGGGGATGGACATGATTGATACCAAAAAGGTACATGTTTACCAATTTTTATGGTCTTGTTTCTAAAAAACTATCGCAGTATCTTATACCTGGTTCAAACACCTTCAACGTCCATTTGGCCCAACCAACCCGAACATATTCCTTCTGGAAAACTACTTTGTCTCTTGTCTCCTTGTATTGTCGCATTCCCTTGAAAATGTTGACATCATCCATTCCTCCCCTCGAGATGTGCTCCATTTTCTTTGGTCCTCCATTGTTGCTGGAGACTCTCCCTTTCTTTGTCTTGTGGCCTCCTGGACTATCGACGTTGATGCAGAGTGCTTCTTCTTGACTGGTGGAACCATCCGCATATAGGTGCAGTACTGTGACCTCTGATCCGACTACTTGAATCCTTCCCAAGTTTCCCCCATGGTGGCATAGTTTAAACATTCTACATTTAATTGGCATTTTCACCGGAATCTGGTGATCTGAATCTAGGAAAAATCACAATTTTATGTTGTTTAACTTGCATTTTTGAATGCAAAAATGGATTCAGTGTCCTGAGAAACCCCTGGGGCACTCAGAGTACACAAACTTAAACACTCAATGGGATACTTATTATGTCATGGACTATTGTCCCTTTGTTATACAAAGGGTAAATCTGGGGCATGGCAGTGTTTGTCAGGACCAACCATCATATGACTCCAGAGGTCACATTAACAAACATCTAACTTGAAATTCTCTCATAGCCTATCTGGCGGCACAAATGATCTAGGTCAAGTACTGTCCAACCTACCCACATCATGCAAATTTCTAATTTGTAATATGTTCATCTGTTAATCCTTGTACTTACCAATCATATATCTTTTCCATTCACATTTAATTGTCGTATGGAGGTAGAGTGGGCATAATTAGCCTCCGTCGGACATTTTTAGCCCCCATAGTAGGCATAATTGACATCTCGATCGAGACAACGCGAGCATAATTAGCCCGCACTAGACATTTTTATCCCTCATAACAGGCATAATTGACATCTTGATCGAGACAATGCAGGCATAATAATCCCATGACAAACATTTTGATCTCCCTAGATGGAATAATTAAGGCCCAATTAGGTGCCAAACGCACCCATGAGAAAAAACTTTGCTGACATGGCAATGCCACATAGGTGCCACATAGTCAAGCCATGGGGCAATGGTGGGTCACAATGGTGATGTCATCGATCTTCAAAACCATCGAATACGATTTAGATGTCTGAAGAATACTAAACTACGTCATAGATCCAATGACCGTCGGGGGACCAAGAAAAAAATAACAAAATTTTGAGAATTAGTGGGTAATATCCAAAGGTAAGGTGGATTTTGTCTGTAACATTGAAACACCTCGTCAGTATTCAACACCATATGTAGTAGTGCTTGCATTTATAGCCGAAACTCACCAATTTGAATGGCCGATAGTCATATTGCTTATGGAGTTGATTAGTTGGTAATTGCTTGTAACCTCCAGTCTTGTTGATTATGCTTCAATCTTGTCACCAAAATCGTATCTTGAATTGACACTACAGAATTATAGTCAAGACTATCTCCTTCTTATGATGATGAAATCATATTGATACAGGTAGGGTAGGAAATGATTCTCAATATGGAAATATCATTGTTCAATCATTCTCTTATGCTCATGAAATCACATCTTCTTTATGTTCATTGTCATGAATTGTCAATTGGAGATACGAGCTCATTTTAATGAGTGTAATTTATATGGTGTAAGGATATTCAATAAGATTTTAAAGCCCTCGAATTAGTCTATGCCTGAAATAGGTGTAATCGCCATTCCTGACATTAGACTATGCTATCAAAGTTGAAAGAGTATATGTCTCAATAGAGCAATGCTACATTATTGAGCTTATCCCAACAATATTATACATTGGCTCAATGTTGCTTACAAACAAACTTCAACCTGTAAAAATCCCAATTCATATATTGAAACAATAGATTGAAGGAGATCGTATAAGAAGACTTTATCTCGTACATATGAAAACTCTATATGAAAAAAATCTAGTTGGAAGAATGCGGTGACGATCCTTGTACAATGTGTTTCACAATTTTACTATCAATATGAGTGGTGAATGTTCCAGACAATTACAAACCCTATCCTCGTTTTGGATATCCTTCAAATTTTTCCAGAGTCTACTATGAAAATCATACCCCTCTTTTATTCATCAGTTTAATCATTCAATAACTTTCAAAGTTGAATGCTTCATGGTGTGTTGAGTCCATAAGGTTCTTATTTGATTATTTGCTTCATTTGCCCATTTCTTTCAATGATTGATGATGCTTAATTGAGTGGCTTTATTTCCTTTAATTCGCACGTCAGGTTTGTTTGTCTTTGATTGCATGAGATTGTGGAAGGATATTGAATGCATCATCTTCACTTAATATGTAGACAACATATATGAAAAGACACTATCATACACAAAAATACATACACATGTAAAAAAAGGTTCCTTCAATCCCCTTAATCTATTTCGGGGTGGTCTAGGACATAACTACAACCAAATAATGATATCTTTATTAAAATATGTGGTATGAAAAACATATCAACCACCTTATTGACTTTGGGATTTTGTCAATTACATCATTCATTTGGGCTTTAAAAGAACTTAGGCATTACAATTGTCTTTTACAAATCAGTCCATGGGATTTTTGAGTGGTAAATATGGGTAATTTTATGAATATTTCAAATCAAGAATGGAAAGAAATGAACACATCAAAGTGTTGGGACATACATTAAATGAAGAGAATAACAGATCTGAGATCAGAGGTGGTGTCTATAGACATTGTAGCACTAAATACTGAGCATGCTCCATGGGAACAAAAAATAGATCTCTCGATGATTGTTGATAGACCGATCAGAGGGTTGTATCTAAATAGGTTTTTCTCACGGACCAAACCAATAATCTCGAGTGGAGTTGGTTGTTGATCCAAAATGGATCCTGGAACCAAAATGGGTCCAGGACGGCCTAAAAATTGAAGTGATCATAATCACTTCAAAACAGACATGTGTAGGCCTCATCGTTACAAACCCAACGCAACTTGAATGGACTCAAACGAACGTTGTATGAGAAAGATATCGTATTCTGTTTGTTTTTCCAAACAGGCAAATTTTTTGCTAACTGTACGGTTCGTACAGTGATGACGTGGCAGCTGACCGTACATTTTGTACGATCGTACAGTGACGGTAAGTACATTGGCATGCTAACTAGGTAGATAGGTGGTCGAATCACATTTAGACATGTGGCATATATGTGGGTGAATGGTATGGTGCCATGTGGTCCAGTCATGGGCTGCCACGTGGCACCCCTTCATTAGTTGTTGGCTGTGGAAAAATGTATGGACTCCACGAGAGTCAAACTCGTGACCTCCAGTCCAGGCAAGTGCTTTGGTAGGGTCAGGCTACCAACCCGCCCTCGATGTTCCTTGTAATCTATAGTTTAAATATATTATTTAAACTTACAAACTTTGTAATTTGGGTGGAGTTAAGGGCTGGGGCCTAGCCCCAGCCCTGGCGCATACGACCTTACCATGTGACTACACCACATGACATACCTTTTGGGCGCGGTATATGGGGATAGCACTCGGTCGGTCAGGCCAGCTCACCGACCAAGGTGTGTGACCAGGACCTAAATATCGGGAGCTATACCACATTTAGAGCGCGTGGAAGCATAGAGCCAGGGCCATATGGCCACACCTGCGACCAAGGGCTGGGAGATAAGGGCTAAGGACCAGTGCCAGTCAACCCATGGCCACATGGAGGGTGCCCATATGACCAAGATCCCAAACAGAGGGGGTTGCACCCTTATTTTATCCAAAAATGGGTTTTCAACTATATTATAAGATTTTTAATGGATTTTAAGCCAGTTTTGGATGGATTTTGGCCATTATTGGAGGATCTGGAGCTCTTTCTTAGGCTAGATCTTGGGGAGAAGTTGGGAGTTTGTTGCCAACTTCAAAAATATATAAACAAGAGGTTCTTGGAAGCCTTAGAGAGGTTCAGAACAAGAGAATTTCTGAAGAAATGTAAAGCCTAATCCATTTTTATGCAGGGAAGCCATTGAGAAGAGAAACTTTATGGGCCATTTCCGGGAGCTTCGTTCATTCGTTTTCAGTGTCGTCAGTTGAATTGGGTTCTTGAGATCTAGAAAAACACAGCTAGATCATTTTGTAATCAATTTGTCACTTTTATGATGTACTTTTGAATCTTTAAAGAGAAATAAGAAAGCCTCACCCACTGAGACAAAGACCCGAAGACATAGGCGAGATTGCCGAACTCCGTTATCAACTTTTGTTGTTATGGTTTGATGTTTCTTTGTTCTTATTTCCATATCTATATATCTTATTATGGCTACCATGTTACATCATCAATTCTTCCTCTTTCATCAAATTCCTAAATTGTTATTTAACTCATGTTTTAAAACTCAACCATAGTCTTTAAAAGATCTTTTCAGATGAAGTGGTATCATATCTAATTGACGGTTGGTTTTTGAGTTTGCATGATTACCAGGGAAAAGATGAATCATGGTGAAGGCGATCCTGTTGAAGAGAATCCTGAGATTGGATCGAGAAAGAGAACTTCTCAAAGTGAGAAGATGGCATCGAAAGAGGGACTTTCTCATGAAGAGAAAGAGTTTCGAAAGACTTTCTTCGCCATGTCGGAGATGGTGAAGGTTCTATATGATGATTACTTGGAATGAAAGAAACCGATTCTAGGTGAATATTCAAAGGTCAAAAGTGAAGAAGGAGAGGATCCTCCTAAAACTCCTTCTTCTCCATCAACTTCTTCTTCTTCTTCAAGTTCAAGTTCCAAGTCCACTGCCAGAAAACATTCCCATAAACATAAACAAGAAATGACTTTACTTAAGCTTGATGTGAAATTTGAATTACCTATGTATGATGGTGAAGTCACTATAGAGAGACTTGATAAATGGGTCAAACAGATGGAAGTTTATTTCAGTGTGCAACAAATCAAGGATGAGGCAACTCAAATCAAATTGGCATCGCTTCAACTTGTAGGCACAACACTCATCTGGTGGCAAAGCAAGTTGCAAAATGGCACGCAACAAGTGGGTAATGTATTTCCATCATGGCAAGTTTTTATTTCTGCACTTAGAAAACAATTGTATCATTTGGGTTATAAAGAGAAATCTTTAATTGAATGGTAGAGTCTTAAACTAAGAAAGGGACAAACAATGCAAGAATACACAAATGAATTTCGTAATATGGCATTAATGTTAGACATTCCATTACATACCCAAGAAACTCTTATGAAGTATATATGAGGTTTACCTACACATATTCGTAACACTGTATTTATGTGTGTACCTAGTAATCTTGATGAGGTTTATGTTCAAGAAACATACATTGAGGTAGGGAAAACAAGAGTTGGTGTATCAGGGGAATCGTCTTCGAGAAAAGAGGAAAAAAGGAAGTGGAATGGCAAGAAGGAATAGTGGCAAGAAAGGAAGAGAATCTCTCTGCAAGAATTGCAAGAAAGAAGGGCATGATGATGACCATTGTTGGAAATTGCATCCCGAGAAGAGACCGAAATGGTTCAAAGAAAGGAAAGGGAGGCAAACAGTTACAACAACAACACGACCAACAAACTTGGGATCGGATTCAGGTGATGAGTCTAAAATCTCAGCGGTTGGTTTGGCAGGTAAAATTGGTGATGGAATTGATTCTAGAAGTAGATTGTTTCACATCGGGGTCGTAATGAGGCATACTAAGGTCGACACATTGATAGATAGTGGATCTCAATATAACTTGATTTCAAAGGAAGTGGTTAAACAATTGGGATTAAACACTCAGATGCATCATAAGCCTTACTCACTTAAATGGATAAGCAACAACCATAAATTGCATATAACAAAGCAATGCACATTAAAGTTTGCAATTTCATCTAAGTTTGTGGATGAGGTAACATGTGATGTGGTGCCACTAAATGAATGTGGAATGGTCTTAGGCAGTCCTTATTTGTATGATTGCAAAGAAATATTCTACACGGAACATAATCAATATCATTTAATCAAACTAGGCAAGGAATATGTCGTACAAACTCATCACTTAAAAACAAATCAATCTCTTCAAACAATGGAACAATTAAGAAAGGTATCTCATTCAAGAAACACACCTATAATTGTGCCAAAAGAAGTAATTGATCTTAAGCATGAACATGAGATAATTGTAGAATGGAAGTTCAATCATACTATGCTTCAAGATAAGCTAATGTCGTGCAAGTACCACAAACATATTAGCTCATCTGCAGTCATATTTCTGATGTTATCATTAGTAATGTTGTCAACATGGATGATAGTGGATTCAGTAAGATGTGACAGAGTACAAGTGGCTAACAATATGTCGTCAGTTATCATGGTTTTTTTACAATTGATCTTGATGAGACATGTGCATAGGACATAGTTTAAAGACAGAGAACATGTGGGATGGCCTATCCCGCACTTGATGACTGGTTAGTATCCTTTTGGAGGACCAAAAGGTCTTAGTGGGGAGGTGTCATCCAAAATGGATCCCGTAACCAAAATGGGTCCAGAAAGGCCTAAAAATCAAAGTGCTTAGAATCTCTTCAAAATAGACTTGTGCGTAGGCCTCGTCGTTACGAACCAAACGCAACTTGAACGGGCTCAAACAAACGTCGTATGAGCAAGATATCATGTTCTGTTCATTTTGCCAAACAAGAAAAAAATTTGTTGACTGTACAATCTATACAGTGATGATGTGGAAGCTGACAGTATTGTCTGTACACCCATACAATGACGTGGCAAGTACATTGGCATGTTGACTGGGTAGACAGGTGGTCAAATCACATTTGGACACATGGCATATATGTGGGCGAATGGTATGGTGCCACATGGCCCAATCATGGGCTGCCACATGGCATCCCTTCATTGGTTGTTGGCTGTGGAAAAATTTATGGACTCCATGGGAGTCAAACCTGTGACCTCCGGTCCAGGAGAATGCTTTGGCAAGGCCCGGCTACCAGCCCGCCCTTGGTGTTCCTTGTAATCTATAGTTTAAATATATTATTTAAACTTGCAAACTTTGTAATTTGGGCGGATTTAAGGGCTGGGGACTAGCCCCAGCCCCGACGCATACGAACTTACCATGTGACTACACCACACGACATACCTTTTGGGTGTGGTCCAGCTAGCCCCGACGCATTCGCATACGACCGTTACATATGCCCACTCTTCAACCTTTCACGTGGATATACGGGGATAGCGGCCGGTCGGTCGAGCTAGCTGTCAACCAGGGCACATGACCAGGACTTGAAGACCGGGACCTATACCACATTCAGAGCACATGGAAGCATAAATTCGGGGCCATATGGCCACACCTGCAACCAAGGGTCGAGAGTTAAGGGCTAAGGACCGACGCTAGCCATCCCAGGGCCACATTGAGGGCGCCCATATGACCAGGAGCCCAGACAGAGGGGGATGCACCCTTATTTTAGCCAAAAATGGGTTTTCAACTATATTATAAGACTTTTAATGGATTTTAAGCTAGTTTTGGATGGATTTTGGCCATTATTGGAGGATCTCAAGCTCTTTTTGAGGCCATATCTTGGGGGGAAGTTGGGATTTTGTTGCCAACTTCAAGCCTATATAAACCAAAGGTTCTTGGAAGCCTTAGCGAGGTTCAAAACAGGATAATTGATGAATAATTATAAAGCCTAAGCCGTTTTTATGTAGGGAAGCCATTGAGGAGAGCAACTTTGTGGGCCATTTTCAGGAGCTTCGTTCATCCGTTTTCAATGTCGTCAATTGATTTGGGTTCTTGATATCTAGTAGAACACAACTAGATAATTTTGTAATCCATTTGGCACTTTTATGATGTACTTTTGAAGCTTTGAATATAAATGAGAAAGCCTCACCCACTAAGACAAAGTCCCAGAGATGTAGGCGAGATTGACGAACTCTGTTATCAAATTTTGCTAATTCTTTGTGCTTATTTCTAGATCTATATATCTTATTATGGTTGCTATGTTACGTCATTAATTCTTCCTCTTTCATCAAATTCCTAAATGGTTATTTAACTCATGTTTTAAAACTCAACCATAGCCTTTAAAAGATTTTTTCGGATCAGTTGCACCTATCCATAAAACACAGATTTGGGATCCTAAGTGGACATGGTCAACCAACAGTTTAGTTGGTCATTGACCCAAAGTATTGGTCGACCCAGTCAACTGACAAGGTGAGATTTACTATGGAACTGCATGTTCCAACACCCTCCCATAAACTCAACTTGGAGGAAAACAAATTCTGCAACATTCCCCACTAAATTTGTTATGAATGAAAAAGTTTATCACAAAATGATACAACAACACTCCTGAGGAAGTTTGATCACCATCAACACAAATCAAGGAAAAAAAGGCAGTTATCTATTGCAAACTGGTTGCAAAATTTGTTGTCCAAACATGATCTCAGTCGGTCAGTCGACTAAACAACAAGACAAGACCAACTAGACGATCAGTCAACTAGAGAAGAATGAACCAATATAATCAATCTCTCTCAATTCAACAATCTCTGTGAAGCTAGACAATATCAATATCCAAATAGTCTTTGTAGCATGTACAATAAGTAAAAGTACACTCCCAACAACACAGTCAAACATGGTTCGGTTGATCTCAGCAAATCCAAGCACATCAGTTGGGTTTACATCAAAAACTTCAATTACTCCCTTCTTAAACATAACTAAGGGATCAAAGTATCAAAAAAAATTCTTCGTCGAAACATCAATCAATAGACAATATCTAATCGAAACATAGTCGAAAAAATTCTGGTCGACTATCATCTCTGGTTGAGTCTCATTCGACCAATATCCTAGTTGAACTACAATCAATTGTCAAATCAGGTCAATCTTGCGGTCAACCAATGCAAATAAAACAATAATTAAGAGGAATGATGTACGACTGTACAACCGACGAAACACAACAATAGGAACTCATAAAACATCTGTTCAAATGCACCCATAACCACTCATCAATCCAACCACAGTCTACCATGGTAGTAGGTACTGATCCAAAGTTATGTCTTTCATGTCTCTTCTACAAAGATCTGAAAGCATGATTTCCATTCTTACGATTTTTATGGTGAGGATGACGATAAGGAACATAGTTTTGTGTTGGTTTATTAAGAGATGTAGGCTCAGGGCCTGGTGTACTCTCAGGAGTAGAACAACCCGGTATACTAGCAGTAGTGTCATCAATAATAATATCCCCAAATTTTGGCATGTTAGGAACAACCATCTCATCAATCAATTCAATAGATTGCTCTGCTAGAAAATCAGTTTGAACTCCACCTTCAACGAACAAAACTTCTTTGTTTGCAACAAGGGAAGGTGTAGGAAAGGAGGCAACAACAACATCATATCAAAGACCTATTCTTGGAGACTTTATCTTAGGCGTAATAGGAGCAATAATACCATGTCCATTCTTCCCAATTCCTCCTCCTGTATATCCCATCTTGTTGAGAAATCGAGATGCTATACATGTAGTGTGTTTCTCAAAACTAGGAGAAACAACACATTACTTACAAGGATCATTAAAGTGATCTAGGTGAATATCGGTGGCCACCCACCTATTCCGCTAGCTCAAAGAACAATTTTCCATTTTGGCAGTTTTTACAGTTTTTCAAGTCCCAAACTTCCGGGGTCGTTTTGAGGCCTTAAACGATCTTTTTTTGTATTTTTTGAGGGCCAAGGATTTAATAGTTCATGCCTTCACCCTTGACGAAATTTTTACTCCTCGTCTATACTTTTTCGACGAGGTATCAAACGCCCCAAACATAGATAGTATGCAAAAATTATGCCCTCGGGAAATTGATGTATCAACTACCCCCATTGAGGCCCATAAACCTTTTGTCGTTTCATCTCTCGGGGTTAGGGTTTTGGATGTTTATGGTTTCCACATTTATGCTTTATGTTAAAAATTCCTTTAGAGCCTCATTGTAATCAATTTGTTGTGAATGATTGTAGTTGACACATCTCTCTTTGAAGATAAGTTACCACCATTCTAGCTAGCTTGTGTGCTTTGCATTTTATAGTTTATGTATTCCAGACAGTCATTAATAGAATCAGAGTTTTACTATATTAATGTGTTCCTTGCCACATTTATGTGTATCTCCTTACTATATCTCTGTTGTATTTCTTCCTTCATGTCATTCTCAAAATAATCCGGTTGATTTGTATTAGAGCAGTTTGCCCCTTGTTTTTCTTAGTGCATGTCCTCGACAAGGTCAAGGTATAGGGAGTTAGGTCTCAAGCTTGTTTCTATTAAGGACAATTTCTCTCGCCTGCCCAAGAAACCTCCCATGGTGGAATAAAAGAGGGACAATGAAGTGGGAGATCCTATCAAATTGTTGGTCGAGGAATCCCTCACACAACAGAGGAACGAGATGATGGATAATTTTTCCATGATTCTTCGACGACTGCCAAAATGAATCGAGGCACCTTCAATCAACAATCACTTAATTGGTGAAACTCCCTTTAAGGTACAATTTAACTTTGACATTCCTTTATTTGAAGGCCAAATAGATGCCGACACTTTGGAAAAATGGTTAAGTCTGTTAGAGGGTTATTTCTCTGTCCAAAATTTTTCCAACAGTGAAAAAATCACTTTCGTGCTCCTTAAGGCCCTTCCCCATGTCAAAGATTGGTGGGAGACTTACTATGAGAAACATATCAAGGATGAGTCTACAATTTTTGGGCTAGGACCCACTTGAGTGGCTTTTTTTTATGCCCTCAAGGAACAATATTACCATGTTAAACTATGATGACCACTACATGAGATTTGCGTCAAGAGAGAGGCCAAACAGTGTCAGAGTTCACAAATACCTTCGATACCTCGTGCACCAAGCTGGGTATCAAAGATTTTGAGTGACATACAGTTCTAAAATATTGCGTGGCTCTACATATGTACATCTAAATCGAAATGGAGTTTCTAGACATCTTGTCATTGGGAGCTGCTTATCAATATGTTGTCAAAATAGAGCAACAATTTAAGCAACCGAACAAACGGGAGTTCGGGTCTGCAAATCTGAAACAACTGAAGTATGGTAAGGGTGTCCCTGACTCCTAGGGAAAAGGATAAAGCAAGGATGGCCAATCCCAAGAAATCCAGTCCAAGCCACCAACAAATAAGGTTAATGGAAAGTCAAAGAAGGACACTAGAAAGTGGTGCGAGTTCCATAAAATCCCTTGGCACAATATTGATGAATGTATCTCCAAAAAATCATTGTTGGTTGAAACAAAATCCCCAAGGTTAGATGCTGACTCAAAGTCTGATTCACAACCGGAAAAGGAAAAACATATCATTAATGCAGAACCTAGTGTCACTATCACTACCACAAAATTCCATCCAAAGGAAACAAAGGATCCCAAAGAAAGGGAGAGCCTCTTCCACTCACACATGTAGGTGAAGGGGACCCCAATCCATTTCATTGTTGACATTTGTAGATAGAAGAACCTAATCTCAGTAGAGGTCATCAATAGGTTGAACATGACAACGACAAAGTATCTTCAACCATACACCATCGATTGGCTCAACGAAATATGGGACATCCGTGTCAACCAACAATGCCGTCTGCACTATGGCATCAAACCCTCCAAAGATGAGGTATTCTGTGATGTTTCCCCCCTTGAATTTTGTGATGATTTTTTAGGACAACCATATATGTGGAAGCATCATGTTGTTTATTAATCTAGGCCCCATAGTGTCATTATTACTTTGGGAGATTAACTCTAGAGGGTACCGAAGGTAGTCCCAACTACTGCAGTCTCTTTGATCTCCGCAAAGAAGTGCAGAAAGGAAGTCTATCAAACAGAGAGATTTTTCCTCTTTATGATTTGGTCAAAAGGTAAAAAGAAGGTCACTGCAACCACTAAAACCTTTGCACAAGGTTTCTCTACACAACAACATCATGTGGAAAAGATAATAGAAGAGCACAAAGACATATTTGCCTCACCTACTAGGGTGCGTATGCACTATCAAGTAAAGCACTCAATTTATTTGAAACCCGACGCTTCTCTACCTTAGGACCATATGTACATGTGTTTTGTCATGGAGAATGAACAAATCAAACACCAGATCCAAGAGCTAATTCTAAAGGGTGACATCAAACCAAGATCCTCACCTTGTGAGAGCCCAATTGTTCTGGTGCAGAAGAAGGACATGACATGATGACTTTGTATTAATTAAAAATCCCCAAACAATATCACAGTCAAAAACCAGTACCCAATCCCCCATATTGATGATCTTCTCGATCAGCTCAAGGGAGCCAAGTTTTTCAGTAAGATTGATCTGAAGTTAGGCTACCACTAGGTTCCAATTAAACAAACTAATGTATGGAACACAACCTTCCAGTCTAAATAAGGTCTCTTTGAGTGGTTGGTCATGCCTTTCGTCTTGACTAATGCCTCGACCACATTCATGCAGATGATGGATGACATATTTTGGCCATTCACAAACTCCTTTGTGGTTGTATATATGGATGACATCCTCATCTTCAACAAAACATGGGACGAAAATTTGAAGCATATTTAGCAGGTCTTGGGCACCCTACGATGACACAAGTTATATGCCAATTTGGAGAAGTGTTCCTTCGACATGCAGAGAATCCAATATTTGGAACACAATGTGGATGAGGAGGGTGTGAATGTGGATCCAACCAAGATCTAAGTCATATGTGATTGGTTGGTCCCGAAGATAGTGATCGAGCTTCACAGCTTCTTGGGCCTCGCCAACTTCTACTGCCAATTTGTGTTGGGATTCTCTCATATCACTTGGGCCCTAAGCCAGATTACCAAGGGTGGAGTGAAGGCCAAGTTTGTGTGGGTTGCGTCCCAATAGAAATAATTTGAGGATTTGAAATTTTTCCTTTGCTTAGCACCAGTCCTTATTTGACCATACCTGCAACAACCATTTGAGATTGAGACAGATGCTTTACATTATGCTATTGGTGCAGTCCTCACCCAACATGGGCATCTAGTATCCTATCACATTGAAACATTGTCTGATTTTGTTCGTTGATACCCCACCTATGACAAAGAGATGCACTCCATTGTACAAGCATGTAGACAGTGGAAGCATTACATTCTAGGGAAGGAAATGATCATCCACACTGATCACATGCCTCCACAATTCATGCAGATGTAAGGAAAGTTGCAGAATGAATACCATAAGAAGTGGTCCATATACATGAAACAATTCCACTTGAACATCAAGTACAAGAAAGGAAACACCAACCATGTCACATATTGCCTCAGTCGACCTCCAATTGTGATGCTAACCAAATTTCTTAACTTCTATGGGAATGAGACCTCTGGGTGGCCACAATTATACAATAATGACATTGACTTTGTTGATGCCTATCAGACATTGAATGCAAGAAAAATAGTTCCAGAATTTCATTTCTAAGATGTAATTTTATGACATTTGATCCATCTCTATGTTCCTTCAAGCGAGCATGCAAGTATGATCTGAGAATCTCATTAAAGTTGGGTAGTAGGACATTTTGGTGTAGAAAAAACAATGGCAGTACTACAAAAGAATTTTTATTGGCCAAAGCTTCAACAAGATGTCCTCGAGTACATTAGATGTTGCACTACTTGCGCCATTGCCAAGCCTACCATCAAGAAACAGGGGCTATACACCTTTATGCCTACTCTAGATAGGCATTGGGAGTCCATCTCTATGGATTACATGTTTGGTCTTCCTTCAACCAAGCATGAGAATGACTATGTCTTCGTGGTCGTTGATCGATTCTCTAAGATGGAAATTTTGGTAGTCTGCGAGAAGAGCATCATAGAAAAGGTCACTACTAAGCTCATCTTTGAACATGTTTGGGTTCATTTTGGGCTCCCATGAACCATTATCTCATATAGAGACAGTAGATTCCTGAGCAATTTTTGGTCCAGCCTATGGTCGATGATGGATACCAAGCTGACCAAATCGACGGCCTTCCACCCACGGACTGATGGAAAAACATAGATATTCAACAGGATGATTGTCCTTATCTTGAGGATGTACAATTCCAAATATCCATGCACTTGGGATCAAAGCCTTCCTTATGTTCAACATAGCTACAACATATCCCTCAACAACTCTATTTCACACAACGCTTTTCAAGTGTTCTTAGGGTTCCAACCATTGGCCCCCATTAACGTAGCTCTACCCACTACAACTACACAGGAACATTCCTCCCATGCTCAGACCGAGGTTGATCGAGCAACCAAATTTGTTGAGAGAATCCAACACATCCAACTACAAGTTCATGATATTTTGCAAAAAGCCAATGCCAAGTACAAGCAACACCAAGATTAACATCGGGCACCACACAAGTTTCAAGTGGGAGATAAGGTATGCTTGCATTTTCAGAAAGATCACTTCACAAGACCACATCAGAAGTTATGCCCACTCCGATATGGGCCTTACACCATCACCAAGGATATGGGTGAGAATGATTTTGAATTAAGTATTCCTCCTTTCCTTGGCTTGCACCCGATATTTGTAACAACCCCCACACTCACGACAACAACTCTGAGAATAGGTGAGATTTTTATTTATTATTTATTTTTTGTTTAAAGTGGGTGCGCAGGTGTAAAAGGAAACAAACATACTTGACTCTACCTCGCCACCCGACGACTCACAAGACGCAACCACGATGATCACAACAAGAAGACATAAGATGCACAACAAGTAACTGCAAGCATTAACGATCAATGACATAAGGCGCACAACAAGCAATTGTAAGTGTTAACGACCAATGACATAAGGCGCAAAACAAGCAGTTGTAAGCGGAAAACGACACAAGGTGTTATGTACAGTACAGTCACAGATGGAAGAATCCATAGTAGCAGAGTTTACTATTTCTGCACAGAAAAGCAGGGCGTTTAATCTTAGTCCTCTGCTCCGGAGAGAGAGAAGGTCAGATAGGCTCCTGGCCGACTGCTCAGGCAGAAACTAGTAATCCCCTCAGGTGTGTCGCAAGAGTGGAAACCCTGCCTTTAAAGGGCCCGAGACTCTTGATATGGCACTAGATTCTTTACCAGAAAAATCACACACACAGACATATAAAATAAGGCTACATGGAGGTGTCTACATCCCGCCCGACACAAGCCGACCAAACACACAAAGTTTTACAACCCAGCACAATCTTAATTTAACAAGGGACTACCAGCTATATGAGTCTTAAATTCATTCCATTGCACAACTCTAAATCATAAATCGTCATCAAGGTACCCTCTAAAACACATTCAAGGGACCCCTATAGTACAAGACTGAAACTTTGACTGGTTTAACATCTAACAAGATAAAAAGTCATCAATTATAATCATAAATATAATGAATGGTTGTAAATGTATTTTAACGCAATAAGTAACAATTAATCTTTCACTACAGCTCAATAATTAACAAATTATCCTGAAATCATTTGACACCATCATTGTAAATTTACATTATCAATCATCCCATGAGGGTTAGCATCATTACCTTGGTAATATAAAGACTTCGCAATTCCTAACTAATTTCATGATAAATTACAATGACTTCACCATAGCGCTAGCATCATTACATTTATGATATAAGGACTTCGCAATTTAACCATATAAGATGCAAGGTCATTATACTAATGATTAAGACATTAACATTCCAATATATTGCATTAGATTACACTATCAATTCCTCACATTATAATTCATACATTCCATCATAAGACGATTTATTAAAATAGCATTACCTTACATTCATTATATTATAATGTAGTAACATTGCAATAACCTGCTGAAATAACATTACAATTACCCTAACATAATGTAATAATATTTCAATAATACTTCCTTACATTCATTACGATTACCTTTCATAATAACATTTCATTCATTCATTACAAATACATTCCCATACATCCGTTATAATATGATTCATTATAATATAAAGTCAAGGTTTTATGAAAACAGAACTAAGCCATTCTAGAAGTATAAACCCAAGCAACTATAATATAACAGAAACAGAACTAAATTCTGTTGTCCATTCGTTATAATTAGCTCCACCATATTTAATTAACCTCACATAAGGATTTTATCATCTAGCATTCAACACCAGTCGCCGGGTCCATTCAGCATTCAATAGATATAAACATGCTTTATTTTTGGCGCTCCCTGTCAGTCCTTAAACTATAAAAACATATAAAAAGGTCTGGCGCTATCATTTCACTATCCCTTGTCCAGTGCCAACAATCGGCGCTAATTAGAAACAATACATAATTGCAAAAGAAAAGCTACCAACTTAGAAAATGTTGGATAATTAACTTCTGACAGCTCCCTTTTTCCAGTTGTCGTTAGCAAAAAGGGGGCAAATTACCTGCGTTTTAGAAACAGCACACGGCTTTTAGGAGGGAAGGCAATTTAAGAACTTACCGAGGTAGGGACGCAGACCACCAGTCTACAGTCCGCCGACGGAAGGGGGTGTGTGTGCCAGCAACGCAAAGAACAAAAAGGGCCAGGCTCCGGCAAGGTTATTAATCTAAAAGTGCAGAGATATTGTAACAATAGTACGCAGAGATATAGTAACAATTGAACGCAGAGATATAGTAAAGAGTGATTAGCTGCGAACTAATTCGTTAGCAAAGACCTTGTATTTTTGGCTTTTTGAATGCCAATTCTTATTTGGATAAAAGCTACAGGATGCTTTCATGGGAACACAGTAAGACTTCAAATTCGTGACGAATCGCGAGTTGCTGTGAAGAGAGCTGAGTTGTTTCTAACTGTAGTTAGAGAAGCGTGACTTTGAACATATACCTTTTGCAAAAGATTTATTGATGTCAGCCGAACTTTCTTACTCATTGGCGAGTAGCGTGGCATGTTAAGTTGAGAACGGAAGCAGAAGGTAAATTTACGGCGGGATTGATGCTTTCTTTCATTCAGTAGTTGATTCAAGTATTTCCTCCCACTTTACCAAGCGGAAGAATTTGGAAACGTGACAGGGCAAAGAGTGTGAACGCAGAGATATAACGCAGAGAAATTCCATCACTCAACGCAGAGAAAAAGGGTTCGTTCATAGTCAACGCTGAGGTAAACAACAACGCATAAGGGAAATGAAGATTTCAAGGGCGCCAAATCGCGGGGTAATCCTCCAGCGGGTTATACCACGAATTCCAGAATGCAACGAATTCAATAAAGGCTGAAACGAATTCCAGAGTAGAAAAACGAATCCAATAAAGCCAATACGAAAATGCCAGACGCCCATTCAGAATGGATCCCCAAATTCATAGTTTTACTTCCAGGATATAAACCGCGGTATCTCTGTAAACCCAGACAGATCGAACGCCCAACAGGATGAGTTTGAAGGTTTAGATAGAATCGGCCGAGGTAAAAACCTAGATCTCTGGTGCAGGTGAATTCGTTGTTAAAATGTCCAGAGATATAAGCAAACAAGACGCAGAAAAGGAAAAAGAAAACGAAAACGTAGAGATACAAGAACCCGCCCATTTACAGAGTTGCAGACCATAACAAAAGAGGAACCAGACAAGAACAGGTTCGCTGGTAATATTAACAAAGGCGCAGGTCGGGTGGTGCAAACCCTTCACACAATCAATTGTTTTGCAGAGATTAAGACCCCCCCCAAAAAAAAGGGATAGATCAGGATTTTCGGCAAGCGTTGGATAAAAATTAACAAATGCAAATCATCAAATGAAACGGAAGATGCAACTAATGTTATGTAAAATTTAACTCCAGATTACTTTTCCCATACCAGGCAGATCTACATCATACATCCCAGTTGCATACTATTCTACCAAATCAAAAATCATACCGTTTCCTTAACGTCATCCCTGAGTGTCGTCCGCTTGCTCCATCCGCTCCTGCTCCGCGCCGCTCCTGCTCGTCGACCATTGAGACCTCACCAGTACCTCCCAGCCAATCGCTAAGGGTACTCTGCTTCCCCCTCAGCCCCCCGAGCCGCAAAGGGGCCACACAAATCCAGAAGGTATGCCTAGCTTCCCAGCTCGCCTCGCAAGGCTGAGCTACCACTCCAATACAAGCTGAGAAAATCCCAACTCCTCACAAGCAATCAGTCAAGTCACAAATCGGCAGCATAACGATACCTAACAGCCCATCCCCCATCTTCCTCATCTACCTTTCTTTTATAGACTTTTGAGACCCACCCTTGCCCTAAATCACATTTAATTTAAGTTTTAATGAAAACCCTCTAAAAATTCTCTGTCTTACAAGTGTCACTCATCCCCCATGTTTCTCCAAAATTATTTTCTTTAACTTAATAATTGTCTATGTTTCATGTATTACTTAATTTCCCCATTTTTATTAATCCCTTCTTCTTCTTTTTAAACCAAAAAGGTAAAGGCGCTAATTAATATTTTCATTTTATTTTTAAATTCATAACTTTTTATACTCCTGCACTTTAAATAATTTTATTACTTATTAATTGTCTATGTTTCCTTTATTACTTTGTCTCCCTATTTTTATTAATCCCCCTTTTTTTTTCTTTTTTCTTTTTTTAAACCAAAAAGGTAATGCGCTAATTAATCTTTTCATTTATTATTTATTTAACATCTTTTGTTCTTCCACAAGTTAGGAATTAATTTCTTCTTTGTAAAATTTTAAAACTATTAGATTTAATTTAAATCTTACCCTCGTCATCG
>ML813390.1:0-53829 GCA_009831015.1 Picea engelmannii | reverse complement strand
TGAGAATGCACGTAGACGATTGCTTGGTTCATTACCATGCTTCACCATTTCTTCACTTCATTCTATCTTTTCAGTTGGCACATGTACTTGGATTGCTAGGCGCACTTGTTGTTGTTGAGGTAGACTTGTGGGCAGACCTATTACCAGGTGCATGTAGTCTTTTCCTAGATTAAGTGTGGGCATGGAATTGTGGCGTTATTTCTCTATAAGGATTTTCTGTAGGTGCTGAAGAAGAGAAATAAATTGGTTGTCGTGTTCTCATGCGTAGATCCAAGTTGCACTTATCATGAAACATGCATCATTGCATTAAAATCTTATATATTTTCCTGGTCACTAGCTATCAGATCTATCGATCACTTGCATGACATATTTAACGATGCTTAACAAATATCAAATCTTAACTTCTTTATATATTTTTATTCCTTGAGATATGATAGATCTGATTGCTCTACGCGATGATGGGAAATCTCCTAGTTGAAATTTTGCCACAATGCTTATTCAATATGCCCGGTCTTTAGCTACAGATAAAGACACACAACACATAAAATATGCCATGAATTGTTGAGTGCTCTGAGCATGTATCTCTTTTCTTTGAAAAATTGTGGGAGCATTGGTTTTCGTTGTTGTTTGGTACAAGGGTTCATTTCAATCGAAGAGCCACAAACTGTGTGCAGGGGAAGAGGTGGATCATGATCTAGAGCCTGATATTAGAACCAATCATTGAGGCTACCGCTAGTGGTAGATGCAATGTAGATGAAGCTGAATGTAATGAGTTTACCACACCTATGCATCAAGATATTTGTAGAGGCACACAATCTGGATTCGTAATTTTAGGCCCTGATCTAAGTAAGATCTAAGAGGACACAGTTGCACAGAAAAGGATGATCTTTGAATAATTTTCTTTGTTTAATTATGTCCACATGCAGGCAGTGCCTTCTCTAATTGTCTATCAATGCTTCTTAAAATGATAACACAAATATCTTCTTCTAAGTATGTAGGTTTCCACATTTAGTCATAATGCTAGAAAATTTTCTGGATAAAAATTGTGTATGAGGTATATAAATATCTTCACTTAAGATTTGATTCAAAGTCTCGTGCCTTCCATGTTAAATAGTATCAACCTTTTCAACAATTACAAAACAAATGCAACAAATCTGCTTGTGCTGCCTCCGAAGCCGTGAAGTAATAAGATACAAAGAAAAAGAACAAATTTAATATAGAGATTAGCTCCAACATATATGTCAAAGCTCTTGAAGTTTTCCAGGAAACCTAGCGTCGAATTGATCTTGATTCAATTTAAAATAGACATTTTCGCTTCTTATTGAAACCTAGAACTTAACTTGATTGCAGATTTCGTCCATCCAACAGACATGGAGTAAATCAACTGTTGACTTCTATTGACTTTGCTCCATGGCCATTGGATGGATGAAATTTGTAATCGAGATAAGGATTGTCGTCCACTATTCTCTCTTGGTCAAAAAATGGTCTAAAATTACTTGCCTATTGTTGGAAGAAGGCCAAAGCGGAAACAAAGGCTATTTTTGGAAATAAGGCATGCACGAGGGAAGCGACAGCTAGAATGAAGAGAAGCAAACACGCACGCATGGAAGACATAATGACGTTAGGGTTAGGGTTTTGGAAATACATTGTAATGGTTGGCGAGCCAGAAACTTAGAAATATAGATACCTAGGTCTCATAGAGGAGAAGGATGAGTAGAGTTAGCAGAGAGAGAAGAGGGACCATAGAGCAAGGAAATAGAGTAGTCATGTTTTGATAGCTAGTTATGATGTTTTGTTATACGAACTAATTTTGTAAGTTGTTGAGCTGGAGAGGAGTAACGAGGGTAGATCTTGAGGGTTAGATCCCAGGCTGAGGAGCCTGGTGCGATCTAGTCCACCTCATAATAGATATCAACCCGACTGAGAAGAGTTGTAAAGCACGTGATGTTGTAGTTTCGAAGCTACTATAATAAAAGAGCTAAGAGCCAAATCTTTGTGGATGTAGCCCAAGGGGGGGTGAACCATAGTAAAACCCATGTTATGTGATTGAATGCATGTGTTTCTTTACTATCTTCAATAGTTGTTGATTTACTAAATGAATGATTTGATTATATTTCATGCATAATCGTGAATGGCAATTTACTCCATTAACAAGTGAAGTATAACCCTCAACGCCCATTTCACAAATCCCCACTCAATCCTGGGATGCAAACACATGAGTATTGTAGCCAACCATTAAGACTATCTCGGGTGAGATTGCGTAGTGCACTATGTGCGTTGTGTTGCCTTCTGGTTTACCAGGAGGGCCGATAGTATTAGAGGATTTGTTGGAACCCCAAACAGACATGAACCCTAGGTCACTCAAGATAAAAATATAAACTCAGATAAGAATAGTAACCAACAAATGGTTTTGTTGTCATTGGTTGGAACAATAGAGGATTGAGTATATGGGATCTGTTGAAGATATGTTAAAAGATATGTAAGATCCGCAGGAGGTGGGTCAAGAGAATACTAAAGTGAATGAGAAGAAGGAGAAGGAGAAAAGAATGAGTCGTTAGAAGGGGATGTTGAGACCATGGAATCCCACAAAAGCAGAGATAGAAAGATGGCTAAGGACAAAAGAGCTAGAGTTTGCACAGAAAGATAACAAAAACCGTAGAGTAGCACTGCACAAATATCTTGAGAAATACGTGTTTATTGATTTACATGAAGTCTTTTTCTGTGATTTTCCACACTTATTGTATTAGCACAAGAATTTGCAGCCAGAAGAGGCTTGCCTCTCCATAAGTAACTAAATAACCTCTACATGCATATACAGGCTTCTAACCTATCAACTCAAGGTTCTTGATTAGTCTCATCATACAGAAGAGCATAGACATTCCATAGCGCCATCGCGCTGCAGGATTGTCTATATAGCATGGTTTGCCATTTTACTACCTAAAATGATACCAAATTTGTTAAGCAGTGTAATGATGGTGCTATGAATTCCATAGGTTGTTACCAAATCCGTTTTCATGTCGGATGCTACCAAATCTGTCAATGTTGAAGTGATGTAGCTGCGAATTATGATGGCACTACCAAATTTCACGCAAACACACAGGCGGCTGGTACCGAAATTTTGACAAAGACCAAATTGTGCAGAGTTATTTTGCAAGGACGCTTCTGCCAGTTTTGAGTGACTAACTTAAAACTTGGATTATGAACAAATGAGAAGGTATTTTTGAAAACTGGAGGATCGTTGTGTTCATAACATACCAAATAACAAAAACCTCTCTAATTTTTTCAAAAATTTTTATGGTTTGAGAGATATTAGACATAGAAGTGGAGCTACCGAATGTGCATAACTATTTTACAACGACACTACGAAATTTCCTGTAGCGGTCACGGTTTTGATATTCGCCTTGTTGGGAGGTTGCCACCTGTCAAGGAGTATTTGAATGGCTTCTCAAGGATCAGTTAGATGTCAAGGGACACCTTCACCTAAGTTTTATCTCCATCAAAGGCCTCATGCAATTAGGTGGAAACAATTTATTAATGACTTCCAACAAATTCCTGAAAATTAGCAGTTTGTTGGATTTTTGTCTCTTTGATTGTTGCCACCTATCTCCAAGGATTATAATCCATTGGAGGAGATGGGATTCGGCCTCTTAAGGTTATTTAGATGCTATTTTTTATTTAAGGAAGGAGATATCTCTTGGAGAAGGGGGATTCATGAGCCAAGAGAGGCTAGAGAGAGTAGGAGTAGGCAGTTTTCCTATGTGTGTTCATTTGTGAGCCTGTGGGCATTTTATGATTGTAAGCATTACTGCTATTGGAGACTCATGAGAGCTGTGATTTCATATTGTAACTCTTTTGTTTATATTTCTTCTTATTTGAATATATTGCATATTTGAGGATCAAAGGCTGCCAATGATTTATGGATCCCTAAGCAGCAGAGGATATACTGTATTTTTCCCATCAGTCATTGTTTATATTCAAGTATATGTTGATTCATTAAATTGAGAGGATCTCTATTTATTGAACATTATATCTTATGTTTTCCTTCTTCATTCTTCCACCTATCAGCATATAATCTTGTTTTTTGTTGAGCAGCTTTAGTGCCTTCGATGAGTAGAATGTTTGTGATTCCATTACCCATTGGTGTAGCCTACTGATCTATAGTTTGCATCCCTCTCCCTTTCTTTCTCCATCTTGTTGATCCACCTATTTAAAACCAAATTTATCTTTTACATTCTGATGGGTGTTGAGCTTACACTTTAGCAGTCAAAGTGTGACTTTCAGTGCTAACATATTGTAGGAGTGGATACTAAGGTTGAAGGATAACCACATAACAAACTAGATCCGACAGTTAGAGTGGACCCCAATACAGATTGAGTAGTTACAGCAGGTGAACAACAAATTCACCCATGCATTATATTTTTGGCTCGATAATATTGTAGTAGGCTTTATAATAGATTTTGCAGTAGATATATCGAAGTCGTACAACGTAGTGGAGTGAGAGTTTCTATGTGGGCCTCGAGGAAGGTATATTAGATCGTTGTATACTTCTATCAAGATACTGCTATATAATAAAGGGGTAATGATGATGGAGTCAGACAACTAAACTTCCTTGCGTGCATGGGGGAAGGGGGAAAGCACTAATAGAAAGAGGAGAAATGGAAGGAGGAACAGTTAAGGGAAAGGAGGAACCCTTGGACCTAATCATGATGGATGACAACTAGATCAAGCGGATCATGGAGATAGCTAGAAAGATGCATAGCGAAGTACCCTACCAATACAAGGTGAATACCAAGAAGAGAGTTGTAGCCACGAGGGAAGGCTTGGAAAGTGATGAAGATGAGGTAGAGGATCTCTAGGCTGTGGAGCAGATTGAGGAAATCTTGCGCGAAACATATGAGAGGAACACAAGAGGTCCAAGAGCAGGAACAAAAAGCATCAATCCTATCCATATTAATGTCAGTGTGGAACCCATAAACCCATGTGCAACTAATACACCAAAGAGAACACTACCATTTAGACAACCAAATTTTGGGAGAAGAAAGACAACATGAAGTACATCTACACAAGGCACAACAACTGGAGGAACTAGTTTAGGAAGCACTAGTCAAGTATCTACACTGTGCGGAGGTAGCAGTTCAGCGTTTAGGATGCCAGGACACGATCCCACCATCAGGTTACCAGAATTCAAAGGAGAAGCGTTGGAGGACCCAAAAAAACATTTGTTTATCTGTGAAAAGAATTGGGAAGCAAAACAGATCACAGACGAAGATACTAAACTGGCACAGCTAGTGATTACGCTAAGGGATCGCGCACTGGATTGGTATATGAGTTTAGCTACAAACAATCCACTGGGGACAACCAGAACGATTGTAGACATCAAGAAATTGTTGATAAATGAGTTCCAGAAGCCAAGTTCATAAGATCAGTACATGAATGAGATGATCGAAATTAGACAGAAACTAGAAGAATCCATATGGGAGATTGACTAGATATTCAATCGACTGAAAGGAAAGTTGAAATATCTCATGACTGATATGCAACACAGGCACCTGTTCGTCAATTCACTACTGCCCCACTTAAAATACCCATTGCGACAACAAAAGTTTTAGACACATGCAGAGGCCCTGCAGGCAGCCTTGCAACTAGAAGAAAACCAATAACAACAAATGGATCCAACCATTGAAGAGTTGGAGGAGGATTTGAATAATCTAATGTTCCAGCTAAACCAGGACAAAAGTAAGGACAAACGAGAAGTCGTTTGGTGTATCACATGCAAGACGAAAGGACACCACAAGAACGAATGTCCAACATTCACGTAGTATATGGCAGTAGGAATTCCAAATCCGTTACCAACAGGAGGACCATGGTACGAGATCTATAAGAAACCAAGACATTATCCATATCATTGCCTAATGATGCAGAAATACCAGACAGTCCCAAAGAATTCATATTGCAACTTTTGCAAGTTAGTGGGCCATGATGACAAAGATTGTAGAACTATGGATTTAATGCGAGAGAGGACATCAGATGCATATAGAGTGCAGGAAGAAATGATGACTAGGAAAGCCACACCACAATTTAACCAAGTTCCAACCCCATACAACACTGTGTAACAACAATATAATACTACACAACAACCATACAATACCGCACATCCACAGTACAACACAGTGCAACCTCAGTACAATACTGCATAGTACAATCATGCGCCTCTGTATAACACACCAAGAGGAGATTGAGCTCGCTACAGAGGTGGAGGACAAGCGAGGGGAGACTTTGGAAGAGGTACAAGACCAGTGGTATGTCACAATTGTCAACAACTAGGACACTATGCAAGGGAATGTCCACTTCCACCAGCAACTTCTATGTATTGTCGTGCATCAAACCATGATACAGAAGAATGTCTGACACTATTAGTAAAGATCCAGGAAAATAGGAATCAAAACAATCAAAATGTTTAATGGATCTCAGCCGAAGCAAGGGATGAAGGATGGAACATCAACATAGTTACATGCGGAGGAGCTAAAACAGAAAACGACGCAGTCCGACAAGAGCCAACACAACACCAGTGGGTGAAGAAGAATGATGAGCCCATGAGACAGTTCAATGCACAAAACAAGAAGGAAATATTTCAACAATCCAGACAAGAATTCATGAAGCAAGACACTACATTGACTTCGACATCACAACAAAGCAAGGGAGAGTTAGAGTACGAGATGCCTCCATTGTTGGATCATGCCAAAGAAATGCATCCCATGGGACAAGTAAGTAGAATCAAAGACTTTTTGCAATCATGTGTAAAACTATTGAATGATCCATCCGCTGTCAAAATATTACAAAATGTATTGAAAAATGTAGCATAGAGACCGAAGGAAATCTAGAACAAAAAACAATCAATCACCTACATACAAGGAGAAGAACAAGTAGAGAGTTCAGATTGAATGCCAACATCAGAGATTTCAACATGGGAGATATCATACTGGATCTGGGATCTGAAGTCAATGTACTACCAAAGAAGACATGGCAATGTATGGGAGAGCCCACGTTAGGATATTCACCTGTGCAACTGAAACTAGCAAACCAACACAGAGTACTGCCAATTGGTAGACTGAAAGGAGTGATAGTAGACCTAGATGGAGTCTGGACTAAAGCAGACTTCGAAGTGATTGAAATAGCGGACGACACAACACCATATCCAATGTTGCTTGGCTTGGATTGGGCGTTTGATAACCAGGCTATAATCAATTTAAAGACATGAAAAATGACATTTGAGTCATGGGAATACAGATTCATTGCACCATTGGACCCATGAGAAGGGGAGAGGTTTGTAGATCCTACCTGTTTAGACTTAGAGGAAATCAGCCAGTTGTACAGAACAACTGTGCGCGATGAGGATTACGTAAACCCAACTGCAGATGGGATACTCAGTTGGCAGAGCATTACTTTATGTGCGACAGACTCAGATACAGGTTTATAGAACTAGAAACAAAGGCTACACAAAGTTTCCACCAGAAGGTGCGCAAGAATTGACCGCGCAGTAATATGGGTAGGCACGGAGATAAGGGAACCACCCAGTTTCCATGGAGTGAATGATTTAGAAGTATTCTTGGCATAGTACAAGGATGAAGTGATAGAAAATCAAAGACTCTTAGCACTCGATATACCACTCAAGGCCACAGCTGCAAGATGGTGGGGCACACACAAGGAAAAAATCAAGGATTGGTACCAATGTAAGTGATTACTGTGCATAAGGTTTGGCGTAGAACAAAAAAGCAACAAGCAACAGAACTATGATGGATAGGGGGCACTAGCGGAACACGTGGAGAAGTGCAGAGCGTTGTGGAAGATGAAACCCTCGAAGGAATGGCCTGATCATTTCATACACACTTTAGAGGGCATACCAGACAACTGGTACACAGACCAGGATCTGTGCAGAGGAACTTTGAACTGGACAATACTACAACTTAATTTTACAGTCACTTTCTAATTCGAGCATGAGAACCCCAACATAGATGTAGCACTTAAGCAGATAAGAGGGGTGATATTCATCACAGAACCAGAAGTCGATCTCATAACATAAGAACAACAGAGAAACAAACAGACAGTTAAATAACTGTTGTCATGCTACCATGTGCAGGAAGAAGAACCAGATGAAGATGATCCACGCGATATTCAGATCAAGGAAGAAGAAGGCATAAGAGAAGTGGAAGGTCCACTGCTAGAATCATAAGTAATTGCTACGTTGATCAAGGTAAATAAATTCGACATTGGGACAATTGAGAATCCCAAAATGGCCAACATTTAGACTACTGGGATGAGGAAACAGTAGAAATAATAATAGAGTTACTACGCGAGTACAACGACTTGTTTCCCACCACATTTACAGAAATGAAGGGTATAGAAAGAGAGCTAGGAGAAATGAAGATACCACTCAGAGCTAAAGCGAGGCCGATCAGACAACGACCATACATATTAAACCCGATATAGAAGCATAAATTTAAAGTTGAGATCGACATAATGCTCGAAGCTGAAATCATAGAACCTGTGGAGGAATTAGAATGGATAAGCCTGATGGTAGTTCAGGAGAAAAAACAAGGTGGGATAAGAATATGTGTCGACTTGAGGAAGATGAACGATGCATGCCTACATGACCCGTTCCTGACACCTTTCACGGATGAAGTATTGGAGAACGTAGGAGGACACAAAGTTTACTCATTCACTGATGGATTCTAAGGCTACCACTAGATCAAGATAGCATAGGAAGACAGATACAAGACCACGTTTGCTACAAAATGGGGATCCTACTAGTACACAGTCATGTCGTTTGGACTGAAGAATGCACCAACAATATTTTCCAGAGTAGTCATCGCTGCATTCAAAGAATTTATCCACCAGTTTCTAGAGTTATACTTAGATGACTGGACAGTCTATAGTCTGTTGAAAGACCATGTAGAGGTCTTGCGGATGATGTTAGAAAGATGCAGGCAGTGCCAGATATCATTAAACATAAAAAAAAAATGTATATTCGGAACACTGTTTGGGATACCATTGGGCCATATAGTATGAAAACAAGTCTTACTAGTAGATCCTGCAAAGATTGTAGTAATTGTTAACTTTCCACCACCAAAGATAGTCTGTCAACTAAGAGTTACATTGGGACACACATGATACTACAAAAAAATTATCAAAGGATAAGCACAGATTACCGCGCCAATGGAGAAAGTGTTAAGGAAAGATACAAAGTTTCAATGGAATGAAGATTGTCAACATGGTATGGATACGCTGAAAGAAAAAATGGTCATTGTGCCAATACTAGTATTTCCAAACTGGGAGAAAACATTCCATGTACATGTAGATGCATCAGCCATAGCACGTGGAGCTATTTTGGCGCAGCCACGAGCGGGAGATTTGGATCACCCTATAGCATTTGCGAGAAGAAAACTATCAGAATCAGAGCAAAACTATAACATTATAGAGAGGGAAGGCCTAGATATGGTTTACGCACTGCATAAATTCAGACATTACTTATTGGGAAAACACTTTAAGATGTTCACAGATCACTCAGCCCTTAAATACCTAGTCAACAAGCCAGTGTTGGGGGTAGAATCTGTTGATGGTTAATATTGTTTCAAGAATTTGATTTTGAAGTAATAGTCAAGCCAGGAAAGTTGAATGCGTGACCTGACCACCTATCAAGGGTCACGAATGGAAAAGAACCTACAAATTTAGAAGACAACTTTCTGGACACACAGTTATTTTCAGTCCAGATCACTGATGAATACTTTGCAGATATCATTGAGTACTTGAGTACATGTATTGCACCACATGAATATAACAAGACACTATTTTCATGTAGAAGAAAAACCTGGTAGTCTGGGCTGCATACTATCAGCTAATTGCAGGACACTTATACAAAATGGGCACAAATAACATCTTGTGGAGATATGTGCTAGAACATGAAATGACAAGGGTTTTAGCAGAAGCCCGCGAGAGAATAACAAGAGGATATTACGTAGGAAAAGCTATCACGCATAAGGTATTACGTGCAGGACTATGGTGGCCAACCATTCACAAAGACTCAAAAGAGTATTGCTAGAGATGTAATGTCTGTCGGAGGGTTGGTAAACCCAATAGAAGGGACAAGATGCCATTATGACCACAGGTAACATTGCAGGTATTCGATAAATGGGAAATATACTTTGTGGGACCAATCAACCCACCAACAAAAAGAACAGGAACAAGCTACATTATCATTGCGACAAAATACCTGACAACATGGGCAGAAGCAGCACCAATGAAGGATTGCAACGCAAAAACAACAACACACTTTCTATTTGAATAGGTAATCACTAAATTTGGTTGCCCAAGAATCTTGTTGAGTGACCAATGCACGCACTTCATTAACAACACTACCAAGGCTATGACTGAAGAGTTTAAAGTCCATCATCAAAAGAGCACACCATATCAGCCACAGGCAAATGGCATAGTAGAATCATTTAACAAAATCCTTGAGAATGAAATGACAAAGATCTATAATGTCAACAGGGATGATTGGGGCCTCAAAATACCAACAGTACTATGGGCATACATGACCACATGTAAGAAGTTGACATGGCACACACCATTTAAGCTGGTATATGGCCAAGAAGCAGTGGTGCCATTATAATTTCCGGTACCCATTCTACGCGTCGCAACAATTACACACATGACAGAACGAGGCGTAGTACATGAGAGACTAAATCAGTTAATGATCATGGAGGAATATAGGATCCTAGCAGGGTTCCACCAACAAGTTTAGAAAGCAAGGGACAAAGCTTGGCATGACAGACACATCAAGAAGAAAACTTTCAAGGATGGAGACTTAGTGTTGATGTATGACAACAAATCCATTCAGCATCTAGGAAAACTCAGAATGCACTAGTTAGGACCGTATGAAGTAAAAACTATCACAGATGGGGGAGTTGTACAATTGAAATACTTAGGAGGCGTGGAACTCAAAGGGATGATCAATGGGAGCCGAATGAAGTTGTACAAAGACAATCGACCACCCACAACATGAAAGTCACCGCGCAGCTAAAAAAAAACAGGACACCAAACAGTACCAACAGAGGTATAATGTGTTGAAACGAGAAAGACCACGCACACATAGGAATACAAACTCGACGAGGAAAAGACCAACGGTCTGTTCAAAACGAAAACAAGCACGAAAAGTAAAAACAATAAAATAAGTACTAAATGACGAAGGAAAGTAGACTCGAATGTCGGAAATGACCGACGGGACGCCGTATTAATCGCACCAACTAGAAACGGCGAGGGAGAGTAATGGCAAGTACGAAGGAACTAGGGGTTTACTGAATTTCTAATAAAGGTAGAGTCTTCGACAAGCTTCATACGATGTCGATACTAAGCAAGGACGTGAGGGCCAAAAGCCTATTGCGAAATAAAAAGAGACAGAGAGTGATAGAGCATACAAAGCACAGAGCAAAGTTCATATAGGTTACTAAGACCATTGAACTTGGCGGACGATCAAATTTCACCACCATGGCACCACGCAAACAAGCAAAACTGAGCCAGATTGCCTAACACTCTAGAGCTAGGACCAAGGCAAAGGTACAATCACATAAAAGCGAACAATAGCCACCAGAGGTCGTCAATGTAGACAAAATCCCATCACCAGATACCACACCAGTTAACCCCACACCCATGGTAGAAGAAACCCAATAGACAACACCTGAGGGCATGAACGTGGATATGCCAGTAGAGGAACAAGGTCAACAGAACCAGGGCACAGGCAGCCAAGCGCAACCAGATAACCCGGAAGAAGCTCCGAGAGTCAATGGGATGACTCCAAAGAAGGAAAAAGTGATCAAACCAGACGAGTCCGAGACAACTGTGTCGGACCATCCACAGGAGGGAGCACTAGAAGATGTCACGAGATGGACAGAACATTATTCCAAAGAATGACCAATGGAGGTTGGAACCTCGAGTCAGCCACCACCGAAAAAAGGAAAATAAATAGGTACATAGGTCACCACGCAAGCAACTCATCGCAGCCATTGTTTTTCCGCATAAACTAGAAGGGGTACAGGTGAAATCAAACTTGCTAGGTTATGTCGAGAAGCTAAAATATTTGTACCATGATGTAATGGACATAGAAAAGTTCTCGGAGTTCACGAAGAAATTCTACCTACAGACAATGGGCATAGATATATTTGGGGAACCAGTTCATCAACCACTCCAGTGGGCAAGAGGATTGGCCAAAACTGGGATTTTAGGTCTTCTAGAACTACCACACTTTGGCAGAGGACGGTATGCAAAAAATTGCATCAAACATTTGTTGACGGTCACACATGGCGGAGATATATGGCTGGAGGGTTGGACAAGCTCGTCTCAATAGACGTAGAGCTTATTGCGCACATCACAGGGTTGCCATCACGGGGCATGGATCTTGCACAATTTCTCGATGACAAAACAAAGGAGAAAGAACTCACGAAGGAGATGAAAAAGAAATACAACACTGAAAGGGGGACGTCCAGAATCATCATCAAATGAATCAGTGACGTTGCGACAAAAATGGCCTCAAAAATGATGGCTTGCAAGCTACTAAGAAAATGTTGCAAGGAGGAAGTCTCGGCTAGGGTTGTCCCAGTTGCAGCACAGTGTGTTGAGGGCACCACAGTCAGCTGGGCCCCTTATATTTTGAATCTGTTTCTGGATGATTGCAAGGATGCGCAGGATCTGGGAACATAATTTCATCATTCATGGTTGCTCATGTTGATAGCCATTATGGGATGGAAGGAACCAAAATATGCATTTTTTGCCACCAGACCCAAGCCCAATCATGGAGTGATATATTTATCATTTGGCGCCACATTAGATGTCAGGAACATAAAGATGATCACATCTATATTCAAAGGATATCTTCGTGACCTATAGGAGTGTTATACATTATTTTGGTCACCCTAGTGATGATTTCACAAACACGTGTTCACGCTCCCAACAAGACTTTTTGCCTGAGAAAAACAACTTATTTCCTCCTCTACAAAGCTGCTTTTTATAAAGGGTCAGCAGGCTGCATATATTACACAGTGCGGAAATCTATGATTTCCGCAGGATCCTCTATAGTTGGCCCACAGGATTTCCATAGGATTCTATATAGGCAGGGTGTGGCAGTGTTCCAAAGCTAAAAGAGGAAAGAGGTTTCACAAAGTTTCTAGAAGGGGAATCTTCTAGAACGTGAGGTGGCATCCATATGGTTGCGATCCTACTGGTTTCTCTGATTTGGTGGGATCATCCTCATCCCTTTAACCACTTCACCTTCTCCTATATAATCATGGGCTTCTCATGGAAAAGGTTAAGAAAGATTAAGCAGAGAATTGATGAAAGAATAGGCTCAAGACTGTGTGAAGAATCATGTTTCTAGTGATGCTTGAGGCCAACATTTGCCCATCAATCTTTTATGGATTATCTTCATACGAGTTTCGGAGCAAGTGTATGTGTGTGTTGGAACAAAGGACCACTAAAAGGGAACTTGCAACATCAAAGAAATTTGGTTGTATCTTCTACTTTTAATTATGATCCAGGTGGATATCGATGGCCACCCACCTTTTTCGACTGGCTCAAAATAGTTTTCTGACAATTTTGGCAATTTACTATTTTTAGCAGGTTTTAACTTCCAGGGCCATTTTGAGGGCCTAAATGAAGGTTTTTCAAGATTGAGGTTATTAATGATTTCCAAAGTCATGATTGAGCCCCCTAAATGAATCTCCTCGGTGACACCTTTCCAACAAGCTATCATACGCCTAAAACGGAGATCGTATGCAAAAGTTACGACCCCGGGAAGTTGATGTACTAACTTACCTAAACGGGGCCCACATGACTTTTGGCGCTTCATCTCTTAGGGTTACGTTTTTGGATGTCTAGGGTTTTTGGCATTCATGTTTATTATAAAAAGGCCTTTAGAGCCCCATTGTAATCATCTTCTTGCGAATGGGAGTAGTCGTCACATCTCTTCTCAGAGATAAGCTGCCACCATTCTAGTGAGTCTTTCACTCTGTATTTTTACAGTCTATGTACATTTCTTTCATTAATAGAAATCGTGTATTACTGTATATCTGTGTTTATGGTTGCATCTCTGATACATTTATGTTATCTTATTTAATATCTGCGATATCTCTGTGCATTTCTTTATTATATCTCCGCTCGCATTTAGTGCCGAAAATAATCTGGATAAATGGTATCAGAGCAGGTTGCTCTTGATCATTTTTTCATTGCATGTCCCCGACGAGGTCCGAGTATAGAAATTTGGGTCTCAAGCTTGTCTCTCTTGAAGACAATCACTCTCGCACAGCCAAGAAACCCTCTATGCTGAAATAAAAGAAAAACGACGGAGCAGATGATCCTATCAATCTGTTCTTGAACAAGCTCTCATGCGACAGAGGGACGAAATGATGGAGAATTTTGCCCACATCCTTCAACGTCTGCCGATAGAATCAGGCGCATCTTCATCAAGCGGCCACTTTGGAGGCACCTCGCCTTTCAAGGTAAAAACTAATTTCAATATTCATGTATTTGAAGGACAGATAAATGCATAAGCCCTAGAAAAATGGTTAACTCTGCTAGAAGGTTATTTCTCTGTTCACAATTTTTTCGACAAAGAAAAGATCACCTTCGCACTCCTTAAAGATCTCCCTCATGTCAAACATTGGTGGGAAACTTACTGGGACCAAAGTTCCACAAAGGAGTCTGGAATATATGGGGCCAATACCACTTGGGATTTTTTTGTGGATGCGGTAAAGGAACAATATTACCCTGTTGGCAACTATGAGGACCAGTACATGAGATGGACCACACTGCAGTAAGAGAGGGGCCAAGTAGTTCCAGAGTTCAACAATACCTTCCATACCTTGCGCGCTAAGCTGGGTATCAAAGACTCCGAGCAATATATGGTTCTGAAATATCGTTGGGCTCTACACAGATACATCCAGACTGAAATGGATTTTCTAGACATCTCATCACTTGATGTTGCTTATCAATATGCTATTAAAATTGAGCAGAAATTTAAGCACCAAAACAAATGGGAGTTCGGGTTTACAAATCCGTAACAACCAAAGTATGAGAAAGACGGCTCTAACAAACAGTCTTCCGAAAACCAGTCCAAGACACAGGAAAAGAAGGGTCACCGAAAGACAAAGAAGGACACCGAAAAATGGTGTGATTTCCACAAAAGCCCCTGGCACAACACCAATGAATGTCGCTCAAAACAGTCATTGGTGGCCAAGATCAAAGACAAGGAGCCAAACCCTGATTCAGAATCTGATTCTGGAAATACTGGTAAAGGATAGATCATTGACGCAGACCCCACTGCTATTGTCGCGACCGCAACAATTCAACCAGAAGAACAAACCGATCTTGAAGAGGGGGAGCACCTTTTCCATTCACAGATGTGGGTGAAGGGGACCCCGCTACATTTTATTGTTGATAGCGGAAGCACAAAAAAACTCATCTCAACAGAGGTCGTCAAACAGTTGGGATTGTCAACAACACCACACCCGCAGCCATACAACATCGGGTGGCTTCGGCAAGGACGAGATCTCCATGTCAGCCAACAGTGTCGATTGTCATATGGCATCAAACCCTTCAAGGATGAGGTATTATGTGATGTTTCCCCACTGGATGTCTGTGATCTTCTCTTGGGCTAACCATATATGTGGAGACGCCATGTTGTTTATGAGTCTTGACCCTGTAGTGTCATTGTTACTTTGGGGGGTCATCTCTACAGAATACCAGAGGTAGTTCCAACTATTGTTCCACCTAAAAAGTGTCGCAATTTAGTATCTCATACTGCAAAATTCAGCTTCTTCACAATCTATTCAAAAGGGGAACATAAGGACACTGCAACCACTACAGCCTCGCCCCCTACACCTTCTATCCAACAGAAGCAGGTCGACAAGGTTGAAGCAAAGCACAAAGATTCCTTCTGCAAACCTTCCTCTCATGTAGCTCGACTTGTTGAACAACCTCAACTTCAACAAGCTCATGACAGACTTCCACAAACTAAGCAGCGCGACGTCTCCAGCAATAAAAGTAGCTTACCAAGATGCAGATCTAGCAAACGCTTTTCACTCTCCCCTGGGAACTCAACGCAATGGAGACCATTTCTTCCTAAGGAGGGAGGATTGATCCAGGTGGATATCGGTGGCCACCCACCTTTTTTGACTGGCTCAAAACAGTTTTCTGGCAATTTTGGCAATTTACTATTTTTAGCAGGTTTTAACTTCTGGGGCCATTTTGAGGGCCTAAATGAAGGTTTTTCGAGATCGAAGTTCTCAATGATAGTCAAAGGTATGATTGAGCCCCCAAAATGAATCTCCTCAATGATACCTTTCCAACGAGCTATCATACGCCTAAAACGAAGATCATATGCAAAAGTTACGACCCCAAGAAGTTGATGTACTAACTTACCCAAACAGGGCCCACATGACTTTTGGCGCTTTATCTCCTAGGGTTAGGTTTTTGGATGTCTAGGGTTTTTGGCATTCCTGTTTATTGTGAAAAGGCCTTCAGAGCCTCATTTTAATCATCTTCTTGCGAATGCGAGTAGCCGTCACATCTCTTCTCATAGATAAGCTGCCACCATTCTAGCGAGTCTTTCACTCTGTATTTTTACAGTCTCTGTACATTTCTTTCATTAATAAAAATCGTGTATTACTATATATCTGTGTTTATGGTTGCATCTCTGATACATTTATGTTATCTTATTGAATATCTGCGATATCTCTGTGCATTTCTTTATTATATCTCCGCTCACATTTCGTGTTGAAAATAATCCGGATCACATTAATATAATATGGTGGCACGTCTCTTTCCCATAAAATGATTAGTATTTTATTACATGATTCCTTGATCACATGTTTAGGTTTTCATTGAATTCTACTATTGATGCTTTCACATTGGTTGGTTTTTGTTATCGCAAATCTGATTCCACAAGAGAACTGGAGTGAAGCAGGGACAACAAAGATATAAGGAAGCAATTCATAAGGTATGTTATCTATTCCTCCTTTGGTAGTAAACTCAATGATCGCAACTTAGGGAAAGCATCTTGTTCTGTCTCATTTTGTTCTAAATCTAGGTGGATCTAGGGGGATTAGTTCATGTCCGCATCTATTGATTTACCCAATAACAAAATTGGTGACTCCACTGGGGAACAACAACTTGATTGTGGTTTTTTGTTGGCCATTTGCTTTTGACCTATTCTTTTTACTTGAAGTCAGTCTCTGAGTCTGTGGGAGATCCATTAAACCCTCTGGGTTTGAAAATCCACTTAGATTCTTTTCCCTTTTCTCCAATTTTTTTGTTTTTTCAAACACTTCCGCACTTCACCTTATAGATAGTCCATGGAAACATTTGATTTCCGCACCTTGTTGGTTTGTTTTAGTGCAGGATTTATGCACCCTGTCTATTTCTAGCCTGCAGAAACTATTCATTTCCACACTGTGTTATACTGCCAGCCTACGGCGGCGTTTGAGAAATTGTTTGGGTTGGGTTTTGGCCTATATTGTTACCCAATTTTGCTTTAGTCGGCTGGGAAAGGATTTTTAATGCCAACTCTTGACTTTTTCTGACTGTTTAAGCTTGCTCTTGATTGGTTTCGAAGATCGAACACCTCTCTTTTGATCTTTTTCAAATTTTTGTTTTTGATTTTTATCGACAAGGCTATAATCTCTGGATTTCTGTCTGAGTGCTTACTCGATTAAAAATCTTCGATTGGATTTGAAGTTTTAGGTTGGTTACACATTTTGGGTTGCTTAATGATTAGAAGACCATTTTTTGTTCACATTTGAAGAAACATTTTCTTGTCATTTCTTATTTTTATCTCCATTGAAAAATCAATTTGGGTGCTTGTTGAGTATTTTGTTTTAATTTATTGCTTATGCTTTCTCAATTCCATCCTTGTTTTGGTTTTCGAAAGGAAAAAATTAAAGTCTTTCAGTCTTTTAGGTAATCATTTATCTAGAAAATATTGGCATTGAAAAATAGAAAGAGAACGAATAGTGAAATTACATTGTTGATGATTGTTTGGTATTACATTCAAATAAAAGGAATTGTACGTCGTAGTTCACATTGTTCCAGAAAAATACCTTCTCCCTACTGTAGATAGAATTCGTCGAATGAAAGTTTGCATCATTCATTTCTATTTGCACGATTATTGGGTCGAAGTCTTACACAACATTGGTTTCATTCCTGTTTACCTCTTAAGTAACAAAAGCCTCTTAAAAACATTGCGAAATTTAAAACTCAAGTAGTAATTTTTATTTTCTAGGGCTCTTTTACACCAATATTAGCTAGGCTAGAGCTTTGGAATAGGCAATGAGACACACTCTCCAAAGCAAGAAACACACAATAGTATCTTGTGATAGGGAGTGTTCAAATCCATTTGCAACATTTTGTCCTAGGAATCCCTTCTCACACAAGGGACAAACCTGAGGTCACGTTGAGATTGCAGAGTTACTCACCCTGCTTTGTTGGTCTCAGTGTAGAGATTGCACATATTATGGGGGTCGCTTGAAGGTATACCCACAATGATGAGTGGAAGCCTCTCAAGTTGATTTCGAGCTTGATACCTTGCCCTTGCGTGTGGATCGCACTGTCGATTGTCTCCCCATGCATCACTGTTGTTTGTGGTAACTTTAGTAGCATATATTCTTAGGGTCTTACTCAAGGTTACTGTGAAGGGGAAAATCTTCATGGTACCTAGAATCGACATTGTCCAGACTCACTCGGACTCCTTTGAGGGTATACCCACGATTATGTGTGGGAGCTTGCACCAGGGTGTAAGTCCATTAAGTAGGTCATCAATGTAACTTTTCCACCCTAGCCTAGCCCCTTCTTATCTCGGTCTCACGACGTTGGATTTCATCACCAACTAGTGATTTCGAAATAAGAAGGTTTTGTTTGTCTAGTTTGAACTCTAGATTTTATTAGGGAGTGTTGTTTGTTGTCATAGTTAGCCATAGATTTTTTTCGCAAAGTTTTTGGTTTGGGCAATATCGACCCTCCACGCCGTTCACGTAGAATGCAAGGCCTACCTCCGGAAGATCCAAAAAGTTCTCAACCCTTGCCTACTAATCCATCGGAGGGCTCTCCTCAACAGAGTGAGGTCCAAGACACTGCCACTCCATGAGTGGAAAGAACTGACTCTTTAGACAATTTCTGAATTTCTTCCTCTCTAGAGTCTTTTCGACTTCCTCATGATTCCAAGAGACGTATTCTTCAGCTAAATTCATCCGGAGATCTTATTGTTCAAACTTCTGGACTACCAACTGGACCTTTCGCAGGTCCTGAAGGCCAAGATCTGTTTTGGACTACTGACATATCTAGACGAGATCTTTTCGGAGCCGGGTCAAGTGTTGATATACTTGTCATACCCGAGTTACCCGAAACGTCTGCTGAAGACACGATACCCCTAGATCATTCTCCCATTACAACTACCTATCTGTTTGCTATTTCAAACACCCTGTCATTTTATCCTAACTCGACCATCCCCCTTAATATGGCCCACTTTACAATGGTCCCAAATGCTACGACTATTCCCAACAGGACTACGGTGGCTAGCCAAGCTCCCATTGGCATACCTCTTTCGCCTAGACCTTAACTCTCGCTTCCTCCTAGGTATAATTCATTGAATGCTTCTATCCCTATCCCTACTTAGGTTCCATCCATAACATATGGAGTTTTTTCTCCTTCTAGGCACAATCCTGTTGTCAGCTTCATTCCGACACTTCCCTAGCCCCCCTCCGGAGGGTATTTTTCACCTTTAACTAGAGGATCCGTCCCTAGTGGCATTACTCAGTCTTTCACACCTAATTATCATATTCCTGTTGGCGGAAAATTCAACCCTAGGGGGAAATCTCAACCCCCGTTTGGAGGTCAAACCTCAATTGAGACACAACCTCTAGTTGGAGGACAACCCCCACCCACCCCACCCTATGGACAAAACATATCGGCAGCTTTGGCCCAGTATTGGAATTTTCTTACCTAGGGTAATACTCAATCGACTGGGGGGAAACAACCTCAAGTCAACTCTTTCATACCCCCTAGTACGGGCCAACCATACCCTGGGACTTCCAATCCCATTTGGGGTTCGAATGCTCAATCTAGTGTCCCTTTCCAAGGGAACATCCCCAATCAGTACAACCCCACGGGCTACCTGCCTCCACACCAACAACTGAATCTGCCAGGATCTTCACATCATATGCAAACTGCTTACAGTCCTATTGGTATACTGACAGGACTTCCTCCCCAAAGTCACCAGTACCCTCACGTGAATAGACAATTACCCTTCTTAGCCACTTTGGATCTACCCAACTTGTCTAGGATTTTGAATGACCCCATCTATCACTCTCCTCATTGGCCTGTCATACCGGCCAAATTACCATCAGACATTCCTAAGTTCGGTGGTAAACCGAGAGAGGATCTGAACAATCATGTAATGACTTTCCACCTTTGGTGTTCATCCAACTCTTTGATGGATGACTCCATTCGGTTACGTTTTTTTCAACGAAATCTCACGGGTTCAGCCGCGAAGTGGTATATAGAATTACCACGAGGCTTCTTCATCGACTTTAATACCCTAACTATGGCTTTCCTCACTCAATACCGGTTGCCAATCTGTTATGAAACAAGAACCAAGATCTTGAGTTCTTTCAAGCAAAATAAAGCCACTCATATCTCTGATCACATTCATGAGTGGAGACGACAACGACATTTAATCAAACTCGATCTTCCCGATCAATTATTGGCAGAATGGTTCACAAAATCCTTTGTGAATGACATATCTAAATACATTGCCATGGATGGAGTTGTCACAGAAGAATTGGCGATCAGTCGTGCCCAGTACCTCGATATCGTTTATTCACATATGGGTACTCTTTACGATCTATTCCCTGACGCACCTTGTCCTTCTACCACGACCACCTCAACAACCCCAGCAGCTTCTCATGTTGTTGATGGTGTGATAGGTACTTTCCATGCTCAAACTCAATCTGCACAGGCCTCTCACACTAATCCCAAATCCCATGCTTCTAATGTTCAAACTGCTCTGACGCCCACTCCTCCCACTGGTAAAACTTCAGACGTGAACGTTGTTCAATCGACTCCTATCGATAAGAATAAATCTAAAAAAGGGAAGGGTAGGAATAAGGAGGATAAAAATAACAACCCACAATCTGACAAGACCAAGTCACAACCTGTTGATGATAAGGACAAACGCAAACCTCGCTATCCTTGCCTTATTTGTGGTGATGATCACTACATGAAGGACTGTCTGAGACGTGCTGAGGTCAAGAAATTCCTTCAAGGGACCCCAAAACCTCCTACACCTACCGTCTTGTCTCAGTATTTCCCTTCTCAACAACAGGCTCAATTGGTCATCCATGATCAACCTTCTTCCTCCACTACCTCCTACGTACTTATGTGTAACGGTGATTCAAAGAAGAATGACATCACACTTACCACTCATGCCAAAGATTACTCTTCCTCCAAGGAGAAAGTTGACGATATACCACCTTCATTGATTCAACAACCTCCCTCGGCTCCACCTTCCAACGGTCCTCTTCATCTTAGATGACCGAACCCCGATACAGTCCTTTGCCCTCCTCCCAAGGGCATGGTTCGAAAGTCTACTTTCAATCCTCATGCACGTGCTACCCAGAACTACAGTATTGTAGAGGATCTGGTGCAAGCACCATCTACGATGTCAACCCTTGAAGTCCTTCAGAGTTGTCCTACACAACAGAAGGCACTATTGAAAGCTATAGGTGGAATCGACCCTATTGATACGAATTTAATAATATTTGACTTGGAAGATCACATTCCAAGGTTACCCACTCAGCTCGCATTTCAAATACAAGTTGTTTTCACCGACAAGAATATTTGTAGAACAATTATTGACGAGGGTGCCTCGACGTGTGTCATGTCTATTGCGTGCTGGAAAGCCATTGGCTCTCCTTCCTTAACTGAATCACACAACACGCTCAAAGCCTTTAATGGATCCGGCTTTAAACCCTAAAGTGTACTCCCTTTGTTGCCTATTACGTCAGAAGGAAAAACGATCAACGTTGAAGTTGAGGTCTTTGACGCACCTCTCAATTACAACCTTTTACTTGGTCATAGCTGGATCGATTCCATGCGTGCAGTCGTGTCTACTCTTTTCTGTATCCTGCATTTTCCACATCAAGGAAAAGTAGTTACAGTAGACCAATTGGCCTTCTTTAACTCTGATACACGTACCAACAATGTACCTTTCATTGCAAAGACACCCCTTGGGTATGAGAATGTCGGTGTGGGTCTACTAAAAGATTCAACTCTGATGGGTACGTTTCCAATCCCACCACCTGACGTTCCACCTCCTTTGGTTGCCTTGACTAATATGATTTCCACCTCCGTCCGCGAAACTCCCGCATCTTCTGACCCGTGGATAGTACCCGAACCCGATGATTATCTTCACTATGGCGACCAGATGCCTTTAAGTCGGGTTGAATCTGCTTACCAAGCCATTCAATCAGCTGACCCTTCTACTCCCTCTCTCGGTGATTCGTCTCATGATCTGTTCCACGCTATTTTTCCCGCATATGAGATGATTATGCCAGTTATGTTGATGGAAGATACCCCTTGGGATGATGGGCATCATCGTTCCTTTCTCTTTCTCGAACAGTGCACCATCGAGAGTTACCAACAGATCTCGACTCTGTCAACCGTTGTCGTTATTTCTTCGGTTCCTGAATCTGCACACGATGTGTTATATGAAGGGAACTTAAGTAACATTTCACCCACCATCCCCCTCGACATATCTATTAAACCTGGAGTTGTCGAAAATGTCCACATCGGAGCTTCATGTTCGACCGATGAGGTTGTCGCATATAAGTCACTTTTTCAAGAATTTTGTGACATCTTCATGTGGAGCTACGAAGAGATGCCAGGTATTGACCCCGATATTGTTGTACACGAAATTAATACCTACCCGGACACTAAACCCCTTTGACAAAGACTTCACCCGGTCCACCCCCGTAAAGCCGCTGCTATCAAGCTTAAATTTGAAAAACTTCTTAAAGCTGGATTTATTTATCCTGTGGCTTTGACTGATTGAGTATCCAATCTAGTTTCGGTTAATAAGAAACAAGGTATGATCTGTGTCTATGTTGATTATAGGGATATCAACAAAGATTGTCCTAAGGACAACTTTCCTACCCCCTTCGTTGACCAAATCGTCAACGACTGCGTTGGAAGTTAAATCTTCTCTTTGATTGACGGTTTCTCTGGATATAATCAAATCAATATCTTACCTACGGATCAACACAAAACTGCTTTCATTTGTCCTTGGGGCACTTTTGCCTACCAGAAACTACCGTTTGGTTTGAAAAACGTCGGTGCAACGTTTCAACGTGATATGTCTTACGCTTTCCATGATATTAATCATATTGTACAACACTATTTAGATGACCTCCCAGTGCATTCCATGCATCATAGTGATCATCCGGCCCACCTCCAAGCCATTTTCCTTCGTTGTCGGTTCTATCGTATACGCTTAAACCTACATAAATGTGTCTTTTGTGTGGAGTCCGGCTGACTCCTGGGCTTTATTGTGTCACGTCAGGGGATCATGGTAGATCCTTTGAAGGTCGAGGTGATTCTCAATCTCCCTCCTCCTTCCTCACTTCGCCAACTACAAAGTTTGCAAGGGAAGGCAAACTTTCTACGTCGTTTTATCCCAAACTACGCTGAGTTAACACTCGGATTTACTCGACTACTAAAGAAGAGCTCTAAGTTTGTATGGGACACCACTGCCAACAAAGCCTTTGACGCTTTGAAACTGATTTTAACTCGTACCCCACTACTTTTCCCACCCAATTATAGTCGAGATTATTTCCTTTATCTCACTGCTTCAGACTCTACCATTGCCATGGTTTTGGTCCAAGAAGACAATTTACACGACGAGCATGTCATTTATTATTTGAGTTGGTGTCTCACGACTACCGAAGCCAAGTACTTACATGTTGAAAAACTGGCCTTGGCAGCTGTTCAAGTTGTCCAACGTTTCCGTCACTATATTCTATTATGCAAGACCACTGTAATTTTTTATTGCAACCCTATGCAACACATTCTTACACATCAATTGCTAGGGGGGGAATAATCCAAATGGATAGTGATTCTCCAGGAGTTTGACTTAGAATTTGAACGCGCTAAGTCCAAAAAATCCTTGGTGTTTTCTGAACTAATATGTGACCTTCCCTCCGTTGAGACAGAAAATGTGGTAGAGGATTCCCTACATGACGAATCCCTTTTTCTAATCAGTTATGATGATGCTTGGTATGGAGATATTATCATTTATCTCCAAACTCAAACTTTCTGGCCAGACCTCTCTAGTACAGACCATCGTCACATCCGCTATCAAGCCCGTCAATACATCATTCTGGGTGACACTCTTTATCGTCGTGGTGTTGACTCTATATTCTGATGTTGTCTCACCTTTGATTGGGCCGAGAAAGCTTTGAATGATTGCCACTCTAGAGCATGTGGCGGTCATATGTTCGGGTATGCCACTTCCCAAAAGATCTTGTGAGCAGGGTACTTCTGGCCTTCTTTATTTAAAGATTGTATAACTGTCGTCCAAAAATGCCATGCTTGGCAAACATACAATCATAAGATAAGATCTCATCCCGCTCCCTTACACCCTGTAGTTTCTATTGGACCTTTCGCTAAATGGGGTATCGATTTCATGACCTATAACCCTCACTCGACTTGGGGGCATGGATACATTATCGTAGCCGTGGATTATTTCATGAAATGGGCCGAGGCAATGCCTACATTCGACAATACGAGAAAAAATACAGCCCTATTCATATTCAATCACATCATCACACGATTTGGAATCCCACAGTCTATCGTCACTTATCACGGTAGCCACTTTCAAAACTTCATGATGTCTGAGCATACAGAAAATTTGGGTCTTCGACATGAAAACTCAACTCCCTACTATCCATAGGCCAATGGCCAAGTTGAAGCAATCAACAAGGTTCTTATCACCATGCTTCGACGGATTATAGGAATTCACAAAACAAGTTGGCACACGATGTTGTTTTCATCATTATGGGCCTATCAGACATCCATGAAGTCTACCACGGGGTTTACACCCTTCTAATTAGTGTATGGTATAGAAGTTATCCTACCGATTGAATGTGAGATTCCATCGTTAAAACTAGTCATTAAACTTCTCCCAAACACCTCTACTAAAGAAGAACGTCTGTTGTATCTTATGCAATTGGACGAAGCCCATTGTGATGCCACCCTAGTTATTGAAACCTAGAAGAAACGTGTCAAAGCCCAATACGACAAGCATGTCAAGCCACACATTTTCTTTGAGGGTGATCTAGTTCTCCTCTATGAACAAGACTGTGATTTGCTAGGAGCTGGAAAATTCGAAGCTATGTGGCGAGGCCCTTATATCGTCAAACGAGTGTTGGAGAAGGGGGCCTACGAGTTAGTAGATTATGATGGTATTCCTTTGAGTGAACCCATAAATGAGCTTTACTTGAAGAAGACTATGCTTAGACTATCTTTGCATGAGTGCTTGTATTTTACTGTATCATATTGTTGTGTGCTACTTTTGTGTGTTTTTTGTTATTTGGTTTCTACCCTCGATCGCTTACCTTGCGTTGTGCTTGGTTTCCAGATGTTGAAGTCTTCACTACCCCACTTTGGCTTCGCCGATGGCACTGGTCGTAGCACTTAGAACCTAGCTTCTGCTGCGTGGGAAATCTATGCACCCACGAACGAACTTATCAGTCTACACGATGTTTGCCTCGGTCATGCAACCAATAATATAGCAAAGTATAGCGCAGTCATTGAATTGTTGACCGATGATATCTCACTTGGGATTCGTCGCCTGGTTATACGACTTGATTCACATCTAGTAGTACTACAGTTAAGTAATGTCTATGCTATCCGAAGTCCTACTTTATTATGGGTATATTCACGAATTCACCTCTTGGAAGGTTATTTTGATTATATCAAGTATCAACACATTCCTAAATGTCTAAATACATTAACTGATTCATTAGCTAATTATGTGTTAGACAAACATCTGATACATTTATAAATCCAATCACACATCACATGTATTATACAAATCAAAATAAGCCTGTAGAAGCCTCATGTATATATATATATAACGATAAAAGTTTTTTACAAAAAGATTGTCTTTCGTCCGAAGACAAAAATATCAAAATATGAAGCTCATAGCTTCTATGAAATGGCATCATGGATATTGCTCATGGTAACACACTACTGCTCGTGCTACCCTACGAAGCAATCGTCTCAGTGGACCAGACATGCCTATGGTATGGCACTGGAAACGCCTTGGGACCTCGTCGATCGACATGTCTGGAATGCCTGCAGTCAAACCCTCTAGATTTTGCTTGATTGCTTCATAATCATCTGCATCCCATCCTGCTACTACCGTTGCTTCCCCTCGCCTCTGGATAGGGGATGTACCCGAGGGCCGGAATGGCCCTACATTTGCGTGGTCAAGATATTTTGATTAGTCATTGGATTGAAAACATATAAAAAATATTTAATATTTTGAAATTTTTTATAAAAAAACCATAAAAGAAAAATGTTTTTGTTACTTAGATCCCCCCATTGAGAACCCTCAGGTAGCACCACATCAGGATCATGGCAAAAACCCAACCCGACATATGCATAGTCATCGATCATCAAGATCTGGGGCTCGAGTCAATCAAAAAATGTATCATTATATTTAATAATGGGCCCCACTACATGCCGGGACATGAGATCACACCACCGCTTCATCCGCGGATCTCGTGGCACTGGTATATTCCAATCTACCTATAAGCGTAGGTGAGGGACTCTTTCCAGGAAGAAAGATACCAAAATGGATCCATACCCAAACTGCTTCAACTCCCCGTTCTTGCTCTTGGTCAACTGACTCTTCATATTGCGGAGGAGTCCATCACACTAGTTGAACACACGAGGTTTCGTGCATTCCATGACATACTGGAAGTATCTCTGCAGAGCCATGTGCGGAGAAGCACTCCCTGCCATCTGTGCAATGGTTAAAGAATGGTTTTGAGTGTCAAATCACAAACCCCTCTAATAGCCACTTTACCCTTGCACTGCTCGGCCTCAGGTTCAAAATAGCGTCTGATGTATTCACTCATCGACAAACCACCGCCTCAACCTCCTGTTAAGGTCACTTGTGCCCCACAACGGGATAGCCCCGTCAAGAAGTAAATATCTTCAATGTCCAAGGAAAGCACATGAACACCCACATGAAATACTTGTTGGTCCACGTCCCACATATGGACCAAATATTCCAACAGTCTTAGTTGGGTTCTCATGCCCTAAATCTTGAAGAGCTTTAACAAACCACACTGTCTTAGGGCATTTATGGTGCCCAGATCATTTAAAACCATTGCATCATCATCTTCATGCTCTCTTTCTCTCCACTCCAACATTTTTGCAAATCAAAATACCTGCATGGAGATGAAAGAAAGAAGTTAGCACCTTCAATCATCATTTTTAGAATTCTTTTTGGTCCAATGCATCATTTTCTTTTTGGGTTTTCGACCACCAAAATTGGGCCTCAATTATAGAGAAATATTTCCGCAAGTGAACCATTGAGCGCCTGCGAATATCCTTGATTTCCGCAGGCCCCGATATAGGGCACTTGCGGCGGCCCCAGTGCACGCCTACGGCCCAAAAATTCACCCAAAAAATCATCTTTTAACCGATTGAAATGAATTTTAAACCATTGAAAAGGAAGAAGACGAGGTACTCACCGTTTTCACACAAACCATTCGTCGAATGATCGCATGTGCTCCCCGCAATCGACCACCGAAATATGAGGTGAAAAAAGAGCTCCTAGACAAGTTTTTGACCAAATACAAATGAAATAGTGAAAAATAGTTCTTACCCCTATTTATCTCATTTTTTACTTTTTCTAAAAGTATTTTATATCATTTACATATATTTTCTCAAAAACCTACCAACCTAATGGTCTTGTGAGTGTTTTGTTTCTCACAGATGGGCAGACTAGGGTTCTGAACAATGAAGTATGGACAGTTTTTGCGATTTCTTTTTCTTTTTCGTCATATGTACGATTACTTTTTAGGGTTTTTTAGAAAAAGCTCGAGCTTAGTCTTTGTTCGTTCTCGTGCTCGAAAATCGACGAGAATGTAACCGAGTATACTTTTGTCGTCTTTTCGTACTCTTCATGGTAACACGAAAATAACAAAACTTACAGAGTAACCTTTAAGCTCTTTTCACACTCCTTAAAAACGAAAAGATTGTCGAACGATCTTGTTCTATTCATNGAGAATGTAACCGAGTATACTTTTGTCGTCTTTTCGTACTCTTCATGGTAACACGAAAATAACAAAACTTACAGAGTAACCTTTAAGCTCTTTTCACACTCCTTAAAAACGAAAAGATTGTCGAACGATCTTGTTCTATTCATGCTCGTAAAAGTATTTGAATAAAACATTCGATGTACGATAGTTTATCACTTTTTCGGTCCTGTCGAACTATTTTACGAAAAATGAACTGAGAGAGTTCTCTTTTAAGTGTTTTTCCAGACTCTATAAACATGAAAAACCTTCGAGTTTTCTATCTTTGGACTCGTTAAACAAACATCGAAAGACCCATATGGGACCGAACCACTCCTCGAAGGTTTCGCTAAACACACTCTGAGGGACTCATCCGAAGGATGAGCTTAGATCAACAAGCATATGTTATCCTCCTCAAGCTTGCGTAAAAATAAAGAGGTACTTGCTAGAAATGGTGGGGGGGGAATTGAGAAAGAGGTGTGTCTCTATATTTATGTTAGTGGCAGTAAGCGTCGCTCTTGAACATGGCACCCCCTTCATCGTTTGAATCTGGGTTGGGAAATCCATTTGTCTCTCATATGACTTTTTGCAAGTTCATATCTTGGGTCGTCTTTGAGTCAATGCTGCCAAGACCAGTGTCGTGCCATTCATATGTTCAAGACAAGTTCAACAAATCCCTCTATTGAGTTGGCCATCTGCAATTGTCAATTCCTACCATGTCGGCCTTCCTTGTGTCAGTTTCAAATTATGTTCGTACTTTGCTCTACCCTAAATCTGTTACTTATTTTGTGTCATTTAATGGGGGATACATCAAGGCCCTCCTGTGATGAGTCTTTTCCTGTCGACTTCAGCTCATTATCCAGGAACAAGAATTAGAAATTATTTAGTGCCTTAGAGCCTGCATGCCTCAATGGCAGGTTTCTTCACTTTCGACGGTGGATTTACATCATTGATCCTTGATCAAGAGATTCCATCGAGTGTTCGACTTCATCTCATCTATTCACACTCGTTGGATTGTACTATTGTACCTTGGGAGTCACTGACATCAATGGTCATTTCCCTCGCACTTGTTAATGGTTTTCATTAATGATTGGTAATCAAGTGGTTTCTAACCATGTTCGACTTTAGTGCTTGTAATCACATGGCTAGATTCATACTAATGGATGACAGGATTGAAGACCTTGGATCTCATCATTTTTTATCCAAGTTGCGATGGAGTATTTGTGATTTGAATTGACACATAGATCCACTTTGTATGTCTCGTGGCTATGTTTGTATCTTAGTTTTCCAATACATAGATCCACAGTGTATTCCTGGTGGCTATGTAGAATCTGGATGACATGGATCCACAGTGTATAATTGGTGTCCATTACTTATATTTATGATTTCAATCATTTATAGTTTGAACATGGAAATGCCTATTTCAAACATGGTATAATATTGTGTGTATGCTTAATCGTTTGCAGGTCCCCAATTGGTGCACTCCTTGTTCCTGACACACACACGCATTTTTACAAAGTATTTCGACTGTCACGATTTCCAGCCTCATACTTTGGGGGGAATTTTGTTATACATTATTTTGGTCACCCTAGTGATGATTTCACAAACATGTGTTCAGGCTCCCAACATGATTTTTTGTTTGAGAAAAGCAACTTCTTTCCTCCTCTACAAAGCTGCTTTTTAGAAAGGGTCCACAGGTTGCATATATTACACAGTGCGGAAATCTATGATTTTCGTAGGCTTCTTTGTAGCTAGCCCGCGGGATTTCTGTAGGCTGCTATATAGGCAAGGTGCAATGGCGTTCCAAAGCTAAAAGAGGAAAGAGGTTTCATGAAGTTTCTAGAAGGGGAATCTTCTAGAACGTGAGTTGGCGTCCGTATGGTTCCGATCCTACTGGTTTCTCTGATTTGGTGGGATCATCCTCATCCCTTTAACCACTTCACCTTCTCTTATATAATTATGGGCTTCTCATGGAAAAGGTTAAGCAAGATTAAGCAAAGAATTGATGAAAGAATAGGCTGAAGACTATGTGAAGAATCATGTTTCTAGTGATGCTTGAGTCCACCATTTGCCCACCAAGCTTTTGTGGATTATCTTCATGCGAGTTTCAGAGCAAGTGTATGTGTGTGTTGGAACGAAGGACCACTAAAAGGGAACTTGCAACATCAAGGCAATTCCGTTGCATCTTCTACTTTTCATTAATATAATACAGTGGCATGTCTCTTTCCCATAAAATGATTAGTATTTTATTACATGATTCCTTGATCACATGTTTAGGTTTTCATTGAATTCTACTATTGCTACTTTCACGTTGGTTGGTTTGTGTTATCACAGATATGATTCCACAAGAGCACTGGAGTGAAGCAGGGACAACAAAGATATAAGAAAGCGATTCATAAGGTATGTTATCTATTCCTCCTTTGGTAGTAAACTCAATGATCACAACTTAGGGAAAGCATCTTGTTTCGTCTCATTTTGTTCTAGATCCAGATGGATCTAGGGGGATTAGTTCATGTCCGTATCTACTGATTTACCCAATAACAAGGAGACCATCGCCAACCTATGGAGAATAACACTGCAGGCTGTTGCATACTATCGGGACATAGCTAACTTTAAGGCCACTCGACATGCGATGTGGATCTAGGCGCGGAAGAACCCCAACAAGCAGTGGCTACAACTGCGTTATTGCATCATGAAGGGCGACATAGAAATGACTATCAAGGATTGGGAAGACGATTGGAGGATTCCAATCCTCACTCCAGACATACCTGTAGGTCTAGAAGAAGCAGAGGCAGGGCAGGAAGAAACACAGCCCCATGAAGTCCCAGTGCCCAAGAAACCAAGGACGAGACAGACCAAATCAAAGCAGATGAAAGAAGGGACATCTAAGACATGAACCTAGAAGGGGAAGAAGAATAATACGCAGCTGCCCCAAGTACATCAGAAATAGGCCAGGGCAACATAGGGGACTACAACAAGTCCTAATCTACAAGAACCAGGCCCGACTAAGCGACCAACTAATCAAACGGGGGGTGTGCACAAGAAGATGAAGGCGCATAGAACACCTCCAGATTACACGATCAGGGAGGACATCCGAGGATTTTGAGAATGATGTGCGCCACAGGGACATAATTCAAGAGGAGCTGGCAGACATACGACAGTTCCTCAAGCAGATCGAGGAAGCGCAGGCAGCTAGCAACAACATAGGAATAAGGTCGTCAACATCACATAAAGGAGGAAAACCGGAAACAAGTGAGCCTGATATAGTCCAGACAATACCGCAACCGAGTGCAACATTTCACATTACACCTAGCATGTTGCGCATGGATGAGATCTTGGGGCAGACACCCCTAAAGGACTTAGCTCAACTCCAATTGGTATTGTCGCGGATACCATCCAAGGCTCTATATAAACTACAGGTTAGTGTTACCCAGGAGGTACAGTCTCATGCACGCACAAACACAGCCGAATTACAATAGGTAAAGGATAAACAGGACGAGCTGGAATTGATATATGAGCAGGCCAAGCTCAAGACCAAAGAGGAAAGGGAACGTGTGAATGGATTGGAACAAAAAGTGGCTGAAACTTATGAGAAGATTCTAAAGACCGCGCAGGGGGCCGAACTCACAACAGAGAAGATTGATCAGATTGTGCAGACAATCGATCAATATCAACAGGATATTGAGAATCTCCGTGAGAAGCTCACACCTACCACTCCATCGGAGGTAAGGGAGAAAAGGAAGTAGTAGGCAACAGAGCAGATACAAAAGATAGAACGATAGGTCCACGTAGCGGACGACCTGTTCGACAAAGCAACACAGCTCTAGAAAAAGTTGGAAGAGGATCAATAGGTCCAGTAGTGGGACAAGGAAGAAGAAAGGATCAATGCAACTATCCAAGACCTCAAGTAGAGGTAAAAAACAATGTCCATCACAGAGCACCTCAAAGGGGCGCATGACATGAAGAAACTACAGGCAGAACTCACCACTGCACAGACATAGAAAAAGGAGGGTCGAGATCAAATGGAATCTCTCTAGGAGCGAGTGGCAGAGGTCATTGCACGGGAAGAGGAAGCCAAGACATATATGGCACAGATCCAAGTGGATTGTGCAGGGTTGATCAGTGACAAGATTGCAGTGCAGACAGTAGACGACTTCAAGGAGAAGACTGTGTAGGCTCAAACACAAGCAGCAGAGCTCAGGGAGAAGTTCTAGGCAATCACCAGGGAGATCGATGAAACTCACAAAGGTTAGGTGGCTCGGGATGAGCTACATGTTAGTGTTGGGGTCATGTTGGAAGCAGGGCAAAGTAGAAAGAAAGGTTATTTTGGGAAAGAAGGCATGCACGAGGAAACTGACAACTGGAAGGAAGAGAAGCACACACACATGCATGGAATACCTAACGATGTTAGGGTTAGGGTTTTGGAAATACATTGTAATGGCTGGCGAGCCAGAAACGTAGAAATATAGATACCTAGGTCTCATAGAGGAGAAGGATGAGTAGAGTTAGTAGAGAGAGAAGAGGGACCAGAGAGAAAGGAAATAGAGTAGTCATGTTTTGATAGCTAGTTATGATAAATTTCTATACGACCTAATTTTGTAAGCTATTGAGCTGGAGAGGAGTAAGGAGGGTAGATCTTGAGGGTTAGATCGTAGGCTGAGGAGCCTGGTGTGATCTAGTCCGCCTCATAATAGGTCTCAACCCGACTGAGAAGAGTTGTAAAGCGCACGACGCTGTAGTTTTGGAACTACTATAATAAAAGAGATAAGATCCAGATCTTTGTGGACGTGGCCCAAGGGGGGGTGAACCACAATAAAACCTGTGTTATTTGATTGAATGCATGTGTTTCTTTATTGTCTTCAATAGTTGTTGATTTACTAAATGAATGAGTTGATTATATTTCATGCATAATCGTGAATGACAATTTATTGCATTAAAAAGTGAAGTAGAACCCTCAACACCCATTTCCTAGATCCCCACTCAATCTTGGGCTACAAACACATGAGTATTGCAGCCACCCATTAAGACTATCTTGGGTGACACTGCACAGTGCACTCTGTGCGCTGCGTTGCCTTTTGGTTTACTAGGAGAGCTGATAGTTTTAGAGGCTTTGTTGGAACCCCAAATAGACATGAAGCCTAGGTCACTCAAGATAAAGATATAAACTCATATAAGAATAGTAACCAACATCTATATAAATGGTCCATCGTCTATCTAGAATCTAAGCATCACCGCTACATTTTGGGATGTACTTCTCAGATCCCATTAATTTCTCACTTTCATTCTTTTCAATGTGGATGTGCTCATGGTGAGATTTCTTCTCCATCTGAAGGTTGTGACTGTCAGTGCTATCTCTCTATTTCAGAGTCATGGATCAAATATTCACATTCGGGGAAGGTAAGCTTCCTTTACAACCCACTAAAATCCAAATACTTTACCCTCTTCCAACACCATTACTAGGATATGAGTTCAATACTTTCTTCCATTTTTGTAATCTGAGTTATATTTTGAAAATGGATACTAATTTAGCATAGGGTCATTGATTCAACTCATTTTTATTTGTTATTTTGCAGCTGAGCATACAACATAGTAGAAGGTAGGAGTGTAAGTCGACCAAAGCCAAAACAACCGATGATAAGGCTGTTACAGTTTATAGACAAAGATCTTGGATACCTAATCATGTAGCCAATTACTATTTATATAGGCAAGTAAGTTCAACTAGGAATGAGGAGATGTCTAGATTTAAATGCCAGATTAACTTAAATCCTCAAACCACGTGAAGTCTTTAATAAGACTCCAAACTTATCAACTAATGATATGTTATAAAAATATGTTATTTATTTATTTTCCTTGGAACACTTCCTAGGAAACCCACCGAGCACTTCCCCTCATTTTGAGGATGGTACCCAGGGTAAACTAGATTTTGTAGAAAGCCGAGGATTTTTACAATAACATACTCATTCAAGAGCTCAACATGTCACTTGTGGGAATTGAACCTGGGTGGGGGGAAAACACCCCTCAAAACAAACCACTATGGCTAAACCCAATTGACAAAAAAACATGTTATTTTATATGCTATTTTTTTTTTTTTATGTTTCTTATGTTTAACATTAGGTTTCTTACAAGTTTTTTTAAGTCAAATAAAATTAATATACATGTCAACACAAAATGAACCCTATATATTGTTGAGGAAGTATAATAACATTGCAAATCTATGCTTCATGCGCCAACATAAAAATAATTTCAACAATTCTAAGATGTAGATTTATACAACCATGTAGAGTGATATTGGCAAATTTACATTTATATATATTTCAGATCTAGTGTAACTAAAGGAATGTAGTTATAATTACCAAATATCTAACTAAAGGAATGTAGTTGGAAACTTGTAATTATTTCACATCACCAAATCTCACACTACTTCCTTGAAAAAATAGTGTTGACCAGATCACATGAAGCATGTACAAAAATGCTTACACTCAAAAAATGTAAATCAAAATTACCTGATTTCTTGGCAATTAATGGCCTTTTTCTCATCTTTTCCATTACATGTCCAAAGAGGAAATGTAGATATGTATGTAATTCTTCGTTAAGTTGGCACTTTAATGGCTTCCCATGGAAAACTACCATAGAATTACCAGGCCCTTAAGACTAGAGGAGATCTCATACCATGTTAAGAAATAGAACACAAGACATACAAGAGACACAAGAACATGGCAGAAAAGGCTTCAAGCCACATCCTCCTTTCTAATATTAATTCCAATGATACAATTTTATAGTACATGAATGAAACCACCTCATAAACTAAATTTTCTCTCACATCGACACCTCATCAAGAGATAAGGCTAGGAGGAGGCAAAATATGATCCAATACACAATGAGGATCTATTCTATCTATCTTTTTTTTTTAAGGTCACGGCTAAGCCAGCACACCAAATTGGTGTATGAGACCCCCTTGTTTGTGGGACAAGGGACCCCCCTCCGCCCAGTGATTTGACTGGTAAAGTCTACGAAGGTATACATACCCTACCCCCCTCTGGATTTGAACGTGTGACCTCTTAAGAGGAAACACATGTTCTTAACCATTAGGCCCACTCATGCTGTATTTTAATCTATTTTTAAAGTCACGGCCAAGCCAGCACACCAAATTGGTGTATGAGACCCCCTTGTTTGTGGGACAAGGGACCCCCCTCCGCCCAGCGATTTGACCGGTAAAGTCTACGAAGGTATACATACCCTACCCCCCTCTGGATTTGAACTTGTGACCTCTTAAGAGGAAACACATGTTCTTAACCATTAGGGGATAAAAACTATATCCCATAATGTGAAATATAATAATGTGGTGTAGGACTTCATGATTGTATGAGGAATCATAAGCTAACAGAAAAGTAGCAAATTGAAAGTGGAAATACAAATGATAGTTTTCCATACCTGAAAACCACTATAACATTGCTTTCATTATGGGATATGCTATAATTTTGCACTAGCCACAAATAATGTAGCACTTCCTCGGGAATAATATTTCTTTTAATTATGGGATATGTGATCTGTGTTTCCTATATGTCCATTTATAGAAGAGTGTTAATTTGAAAGTGGAAATAAAAAGGTGTTTCCTCGATTTCCTTTTATAGAAAAGTGGAAAACTAAGAGTGGAAATAAAAATGATATTTTTCCATACCCTTTATCACTAAAACCATTAACATTGCTTTCATTATGGGATATGCCATCTTTGTTTCCTATATGTCCGTTTTATAGAAGAGTGGCAAAGTGAAAGTGGAAATGAAAATATGTTTTTTCTATGTCCATTTATAGAAGAGTGGTAAAACGACAATGGAAATAAAAGTGAAATTTTTCCATACCCTAACCATTGTAACATTGTTTTGATTATGAGATATGAGATATTTGTTTCCAATGTTTTCATTTATTTAAGAGTGGTGGACCGAAAGTTGAAATAAAAGGTTGTTTCCTCTATATCCATTTGTAGAAGAGCGACAAATTAAAGGTAAAAATAAAAACAATAGTTTTCCATACCTCTTATTTCATTATGGGAGATGGGAACTTTGTTTCCTATATGTCCATTTATAGAAGAGTGACAAACTGAAGATGGAAATAAAAAGTAGTTTCCTCTATGACTATTTATAGAAGAGTGACAAATTGAAAGAGAAAATAAAAACAACAATTTTCTATACCACTTATTAGTAAAACCATCATAATATTGCTTCCATTTATAAAAGAGTAGTAAATTGAAAGTGGAAATAAAAACAATAGTTTTCCATACCTCTTATCTTGAAAACCATTATAACATTGCTTTCATTTTAGGATATGGAAACTTTTTTTCCCTATATATCAATTTATAAAATAATAAAAAATTAAAAATGAAAACAAAAAAATGTTCCCATTATATATATTTATAAAAAAGTGATAAATTAAAAAAAAAATCATATTCCTTTTTTTTGCTAGTTTGTCTGTGACCTGTGGGACTAGCCTGTGGCTCAGAAACTGCGACTCAGGGGCATCCAAGCCGTCAAAATCACCCAGGGATCGCACCCGGCCTGAGCCACACCAACCCTTAACATGGCTGGATTTTTTTGTCCCCGCAGGTTTCGAACCGATGACTTAACATCAGGAAGTGCCTTAACAACACACTCCATCACCCACTGTCCTACACCTCGAGGAAAAGTTTCCATATCCCTTATCACTAAACCTATTATAACATTGCTATGCCTATCATTTTGCAGTAGCCATAAATAATAAAATACTTCATGACTCTCTTTGTTTTTAGTACCATTAAAGTGAAAAATAAATAAGAGATTTGTTATGAGGAATATGACCTATTGTTTCACCTCAACATTTATGTTTCCATTTAATAAGGTGCTCATTCAATGAGCTACACTTATGTCATAATGGTGAGATTCAAATTTGATTTCCTTTAACTACTATTAATATCTAAATTTGAAATATTACAAATACCTCATGGTTATGTTTCAAATGGAGAAGTAAGACCATGGAAAGGTTATGAATAGAAACACTTAAACACTAAGATACGATGGTAGGCATGATTGCAGCCATAAATACACTAGAAAATGCATTCCCTATTAAAGCTCTTTAGAAATTGATTTCTCTTCTACATAATCGAATTTACATTACTTTTTTTCCATAAGAAAATTCACACGAAATTATATTGAATAATTTTTTGTTTACAACGGCTTGCCAGCGATCCAAGAAAGTCTTCTTTCTGGAAAGTAGGGAATACATTACACTCAAGAGTTTCTACTTCAAAACTTACATAGCATGAAGAAGCTTAACAAAATGAGAGAATTAAAAATTTTAGAAATTTCGAGTCAAAGTTGATCCAATGAAGCAGTCCTGCCATGGAGTGGAGGATAAGGTCTGTTAGAAAAATTTAATGAACTGATGAGAGCTCTCCACTCCTCCATCCTAGCTAAAGTAGTTTAATCTTCCCTTTGGTGCTGAGAGAGCTCGTTTGGATAATTTGTCTGCTTCCTCATTTGATTCCCTGTAGATATGTTGATAGCTAATTCTTTGAAATGATGATGCCAACTCACGAGTACGTCGCTTCCAGCCTTCTATATTGACCGCCTGGAGATTGTATTTTTTATTCAACCATTCAATAACTACTTTGGAGTCTCCAAAAATCTGGATATGGCTAATATTCAGTAATTTAGCCAAGGTGAAAGTAGCCCATGCTCCGACTAATTCGGCTTTTGTATTCGAACCTGTTCCACAATTAAAAAACTATCTGATATCTGGTCCAAATGTTCGTTTCAGTGATCCCCCTGCCCCACAGAGTGATCCGCCTGTTGAGGAAGCCCCATCAAAGAATGCCATGGTGTATCCAGTTAATCAAAAAATCGGAGACTGCCTAGAAGGTTGAAAGTTTACAGCTGATGGAAATTTAGTGAGCAGACATAGAGTCTGATGGACAACCGAAATGATTGTTAGCGACTTCCCTTCGAACAGGGATTTGTTTCGTTCTAGCCACAGGTACCAACACAACAATACAGGGTTTTTTTTTGGAGCAGCTTTGATGCGTGTCCAAGACTCCATACAATCATTTAAACTCTGACCACTCCATGAAAAGTTCAATTTTAGAATTGAAAGAATCTTTGCCTAGGATGTCTGTGTGAAGGAATAGTTTATGAATAAATGTGCATTATCATCGGTGGTTTCTTTGCACAGTGGGCACATTCCAAGACCGATCCACCCCTTCCTTTGTAATGTGTCCCATGTTAGAATTTTAAACTCGGTGGCCAACCAAAAAAATAGGAGAATTTTTAACTGAATTCTCCATTTCCAGAAACTAGCCTTCTAACCATTCCTCAATGGTAATTGTTGAGTTGACAGGATGGCTTTGTAGCAGTTTTGTACAATGAGAGAACCAGACGAATCTCCACCGATCCAAAGTAACTGATCGGAATTTACATTACTTGTTCTAAATGGTTTGTTTCCTATATGTCCATTTATAGGACACTAGCAAATTAAAAGTGGAAATAAAAAGTTGTTTCTTTATGTACATTCTATAATGGAAATGAAAGTTGTTCGTATTTTTAATCATTAAAATCATTATATCATTGTTTTCATTATGGAATGTGCAATTTTGATTTCTTATATGTTTATTTATTAAAAAGTAGCAAATTGAAAGTGTAAATAAAAAGTTGTTTTCTCTATGTCCATTTATAAAAGAGTGACAAATTGAAATTAAAAATAAAAACATTAGTTTTTCATAATCTTATTAATAAAACCATTATAACATCACTTTCATTTTGGGATATGTGATCTAATTTATTTCCTATCCATTTATAGGAGAGTGACAAACTAAAAGTGGAAATAAAAGGTGGTTTCCTCTATGTCCATTTATGAAAGAGTGACAAACTAAAAGTTGTTTCCTTTATATTTATTTATAGAAGATTAACAAATTGAAAGTGGAAATAAAAACAACAATTTTCCATCCACTCTATCACTAAAACCAATATAACAAAGTTTTCATTATGGGATATGCGAACTTTGTTTTCTATATATCCATTTATTGAAGAGCAACAAACTGAAAATGGAAATGAAAAATTGTTTTTTCTATACCCATTTATAGAAGAGTCACAAATTGAAAGTAGAAATAAAAATCACAGTTTTTTACACCCCTTATCGCTAAAACCATTACAACATTGCTTTAATTCTGGATATGTGATCCATGTTTCCTATATGTCCATTTATAAAAGAGTGGCAAACTGAAAGTGGAAATAAAAAATAATTTCCTCTATATTCATTTATTAGAGCATGATAAATTGACACTAGAAATAAAAAAACGACAATTTTCCATACTCCTTATAACCAAAACCCCTATAACATTTCTTTCATTTTCAAATATGTGATTTGTGTTTCTTATATGTCCATTTATAGAAGAGTGACAAACTGAAATTGGAAATAAAAAGTTATTTCCTCTATATACATTGATAAAAAAGTGACTAATTGAAAGTGAGAATAAAAACAATGGTTTTACATAATCCTTATCACTAAAAGCATTATAATATTGCTTTGATTATGGGATATTCAAACCTAGTTTTATATATGTCCATTTAGTGAAGAGTGGTCAAGTGAAAGTGGAAATAAAAAAATGTTTCCTCTATGCCCATTTATAGAAGAGAGGCAAATTGAAAGTGGAAATAAAAATGACAATTTTCCATACTCTTTTTCACTAAGACTGTTACAATATTGCTTTCATTATGGAATATGAGATCTTTGTTTTCTATATTTCCATTTATAGAAGAGTGCCAAATTGAAAGTGAAAATAAAAAGTTGTTTCCTCTATGTCTTTTAATAGAAGAGTGGCTAATTTAAAGTGGAAATAAAAACAACAATTTTTGTTTCCACTTTAAATTAGCCACTCTTTCTATATGCCTTATCACTAAAACCATTAAAACATTGCATTCATTATTGTAGATGTGATCTTTGTTTCCTATATATTCATTTTATAGAAGAGTGACAAATTGAAAGTGGAGATAACAAGTTATTTCCTCTAGAAGGGTAACAAATTAAAAATGAAAATGAAAATGGTAGTTTCCATATCTTTTATCACTAAAACCATTGTAAAATTGCTTTCATTATGAGACATGTGATATTTTTTTTCCTATATGTCCATTTATAGAAGAGTGGCAAAATGAAAATGGAGATAAAACGTTGTGTTCTCTATGTCCATTTATAGAAAGTGGAAATAAAACAATAGTTTTACATACCCCTTATCACTAAAGTCATTATAACATTACTCTTATTATGAGGTATGTAATATTTGATTCTTAGATATGTCCATTTATAGAAGAGTGGCAAAATGAAAATGGAGATAAAACGTTGTGTTCTCGTCCATTTATAGAAAGTGGAAATAAAACAATAGTTTTACATACCCCTTATCACTAAAGTCATTATAACATTACTCTTATTATGAGGTATGTAATATTTGATTCTTAGATGTCTATTTATAGAAGAGTGACGAATTAAAAGCGAAAATAAAAAGATGTTTCCTCTATGTCTATTTATATAAGAGTGACAAATTGAAAGTGGAAATAAAAATAACAATTTTCCATACCCCTTATCGATAAAACCATTGTAACATCGCTTTCATTATGGGATATGCTAATTTTTCACTAACCACAAATAATGCAACGCTTCTTTATGGATAATATTGTTTTTATTACGGGATATGTGATCTTTGTTTCCTATATGTCCATTTACAAAAGAGTTTCAATCCGAAAGTGGAAATAAAAAGTTGTTTCCTCTATGTCAATTTATAAAAAAGTGGTAAACTAAAAGAGGAAATAAAATGATAGTTTTCCATACTCTTTATCCAAAAACTATTATAACATTGCTTTCATTATGGAATATGCCATTTTTGTTTCTTATATGTCCATTTTATAAAAGAGTGGCAAAATGAAAGTGAAAATAAAAAGTTGTTTTTTCTACGTCAATTTATATAAGAGTGGCAAAACGAAAGTGGAAATAAAAATGAGAGTTTTCCATATCCTAACCATTATAATATTTTTTTCGATTATGGAATATGAGATCTTTGCTTCCTATAAGAGTGATTGACTAAAAGTTGAAATAAAAAGTTGTTTCTTGTTGGGTATATGTTATATTCTTTGCATGTGTGTGTGTGGGTGTGCCAGATTCGACAATTGTGTCTGACGATCCCTCTAGTAGTGCTCTCTGTGTCGTGTGAGTCGGGCGCTTCCTAGGGGGGTCCCATGGGGGGGCCAGGTATGGCCCTTTTGGTTACGCGCAGCGTTCGGGGCAACGCCCCGAAATTTGTTTTTGGGCGGTTTTTGCTATTTTTAGTGGTTTTCTAAATTAATCCCGGAATAAGGGATTAGGGTTTTGGTATCTATGAAATACCTAAAAACATTGTATATATTGTATGGTGAATGATGAAATTCGATACATTGAATATAAGAGAGGTTTTCCCTGATTGAGGGTTTCCGGTATAAATCTTTGTGTACTATGTGTATGAGCCATTGATTAAATTTTGTTTAGCTTAAGAATTTATATGCATTGCTTTACTTTACAGGTTTAAAACTTACACTTCCTCTATGTCCATTTATAAAAGAGTGGCAAATTGAAAATGGAAATAAAAACAACAGTTTTCCATATCCCTTATCACTAAAATCATTATAACATTGGTTTCATTACGAGAGATGCAAAACTTTGTTTCCTATATGTCCAACTTAGAGACGAGTAACAAACTGAGAGTGGAAATAAAAAGTTGTTTCCTCTATCACTATTTATAAAAGAGCAACAAATTAAAAGTGAAAATAAAAACCACAGTGTTCTATACTTCTTAACAATTAAACCATTATAATATTGATTTCATTATGGGATATGTGATCTTTGTTTTCTATATGTTTATTCATAGAAAAGTGACAAATAGAAAATGGAAATAAAAAGTTTTTTCGTTTATGTCCATTTATAGAAGAGTAGTAAATTGAAAATGGAAATAGAAACAATAGTTTCTAATACTTCTTATCGTTAAAATCATTATAACATTGCTTTCATTATGGGATATGGGATTTTATTTATTTATTATTATTATTTTTAATTTATATATCCATTTATAAAATAGTATTAAATTAAAAATGAAATAAAAAGTTGTTATATATATACATATATATTATTGGGGAATGAAAGCTTAGGAAACCCTCGCATGAGTGAGATAAACCATCGGCCTTGATTACGGGCCTAACCTGGTGGGGACATCAAGTGAGGTCCAACAAACGTAATAATGACAATAATGGCTAGCCAAGGATTTGACCCCAAAACTTCTCACTTAAGAACCACAACACTCATCCACTTCAGCTAACCCACTGGGATTTCCATTATATATATTTAGATAAAAATGGAAACTTAAAAATGAAAATAAAAACGACAATTTTCCATATCGCTTATCACTAAAACCATTATAACATTGTTATCCTTATCATTTTGCAATGGCCATGAATAATAAAGCGCTTCCTTACTCTCTTTGTTTTTTGGTATCATTATAGTGAAAGATAAATAAGAGTCTTTAGGAGTAATGTGACCTATTGTGTCCCCTAAATGTCTATGATGCCATTTAATAAGGTGGCCATTCAATGAACTATAATTGTCATAATGTTGACATTCAAATTCTATTTTTTTAACTAATATTAATATTGGAATCAAAAGATTTAAAAATATGAAATTTAATTATTTTTGTTTTTATAAATAATATGCAATGAAGATTTAGATGTCATTATACATTTCAAAAACAATTCATTGCTTCTAATTTCAAAACTAAAGACACTATTTTCAATTATATCAAGTTTTTTTTTTTTAGGTTATAAAGCTCAAGGAAAACCTCCAAGTACTTCCCCTCATTTCAAGGATGGTACTCAAGGTAAACCCTAGAATCTTCAGGGCATAAGGCCGGTCAACAACATGGCTCAAATCCATTACAATAATGTACACGTTAAGAGCTCAACACGTCACTTGTGAGAATTGAACCTGGGTGGGGAGGATAATAATTATTCCTCCCAACCACCCGAGTTAAATCCAATTGACAACAACTTTTAAATGTTATGTTTCCTACTATTGTTCTATAACGGTATCAACCCATCTTTATTTAAAAAGAGTTTAGAAAAAAACTTTGATAAATGGTTACAACTTTGAGACATCCCAAACGATGCAACTTTTTTTGATAATGAAAACATAAATTTTAAATTTTAAACTCAAGTGTCTAAATTCATAAAGATTAATGAAAATATGAAAAATAAAAGAAAACTATGTTATTACAAAATATTTTCCATCCCAAACTTGATGATCCTTCATAGCCTAGTAAGTTTGCAAGCTTTAGGAAAAAAAGAGGATTGGTAAACTAAGAATTAACTCACATAAGCTACATAATGAAACCAATTGGTTTTTCCAAAAAATCATTGGGAAAGAGGTTGTAATTTATGCAATTCAGAAGAGATTGAAGATGACACTCATTTCCTTCTAAGGTGCCCTTCATACAATGACATTAAATGTGCTTATATTGATATATGTAATCACAATTTGGGTCATGAAATCCTAAACCAAAACAATTAAACTAAGTTTGGAGATTTTATTGTGAACTTAAACTCACATAGAAATCATTGTCGCAACAAGTAATTTTAGGATTTTCATTTCTTAGTTTCCTTTGTTCACCCTCTCTCATCTAGGTCCTATAGATCAAATTAGTCAAATGGCATTAAAATACACCATCATCCTCATTACTATATTAATTCAATAATTAAAATAAATGATAACCATGACTATTTTCTCTTATTCAAGAAGTAGTAATTTAAAAAAAAAAAATTATTATAGTCTAATCTAGAGAGTTATCCAATCTCTCAAAAAAAAATAAAAAAAATTCATTGGTTTTCTCTTATCATGACAAGGTTAATGTATCTAAATTTAGTGTTACAGAATCTATTCCATTAAATTCAATAAGGATTCACTCATATCCCTAATTAACATAGTGGGTGAGTTACATATTCAATGAAAATCGCCTAGGATTCACATCTAACCTGAATTGTTGTTGAATGTGTTGGTGTGCATCCACAAATACAAAACACAAACATTATTATATCGCTTTGTAAGACTTGAACCATAGTAAAACTATACCAACATAAATCCATGCCAACTTTGGATTTATAAGGCAAAAAGGAGATAATAAAGGTTTTGTCTAACATTTTTTCTAATTTTTTTGTTTATATATATATATATATATATATATATATATATATAATTGGTTAACATGATTATATCTCTCAATTCCCAACAAACATGTCAAGCTTGTTGGTTGCTTGCTACCACTGCATTTATTCTTTAGACAAAATAAGATGATATACCAATAGACCTATTGCATAGGTTCTTGTTTTATTTAGTAAATATAATATGGCATTTTTTTTTAAATTTAACACAGGCAATCCGGTTTTTTTTCAAAATGAAAATTTCTCCTTGTATTAGTTTGGAATTAACCAAGAAAATACAATCATTCATCCAGTCATTGTTTGTGCCCTTCACAAAAGACAAATACCAACATGTAAGAAAATTGACTGTCATCCTATGAACAAGAAGTGATCCAGCCAATTCTGCGCAGATCAAAATAAAGCAGTCCGAAAGGGATTAACCAACAAAGATAAAATCGACTGTGTAGAAATACAAAAAAACGATCAATACCAACCACCATTGATCAGAGAGTAGAGGAAAAAGGATCAGTCCAGAAAAGATAATAACAAAACAACAAGTTTAGTAAATGGTAAAGTAGTGATTAGTCATCTCCATACCACCTTCCTAGATTTGATAGTATAAGGTACCCGGAGGATCTTGAAGAGCTTTTTTGGAAAGAGAATCAGCCTTTTGGTTTTGCTCCCTGTAAAGATGAACGAAGCTGGTATGGGAGAAAGTTTGAATAAGATCAAGAATTCTATCTTTTCATCATTCCAATGCCGTGACTTGGATTCCAGTTAACCAGTCAATAACATTTTTTGAATCTCCTTTCACATGAAGGTTCAAGATGTTAAGATGAGAAGCTAAAAAAAGAGTGCCCCAAGCTCCAAGAAGCCCAGCTTTTGTGTTGGTTCTGGAGCCGCAGTTTAAGGTCCAATTGATCCGAGATCCATCGCAAAGAAGAAAATTACCACCTGCTCTGCAATGTAAGCCTGAAGATTGAGAAGCCCCATCGAACCAAGTAGTATTCCCTTGCAACAAAGAAAGAGGATGGATCAATCTAGGGACAATATCCTTTTTAAGGCTGAAAGGAGTCAAATCCCCCAGGATATGGAAGCAAATCGATTTGATAGAAACATGGGAGCTTTCAAAAATTGCCTTGTTTCTGGAGGTCCAGACAAACCAGCACACAATGAGTGGAAGATGAGGATAAAAAGTTGCTAGAAGGGACCAGTTTTCCATGCATTCTTGTAATGAAGTTCCCATCCACCGAGAAGATAGGTTTAGAGAATATAGAATAAAAAACCAAATCTGCTTTGTAATAGAACAATCACAGAAGAGATGTAGAATCGATTCCGAGTCTATTCGGAAAAGAATGCACATATTTGGTCCAGTCCATCCCCGACGCTGAAGTAGATCCCAAGTAGCAATTTTGTTATTAAAGGCAAGCCAGAAAAAGAGCTTTTTCTTTAGAGCAATGGGTCAGTGCCACAAATTTCTGCGCCAGCCCAAACAAGAGTGATCCCAATTGGTAGAAGAAATAGCATTATAGACATTCCAGACAGTTAAAAGACCCAAGCAATCTCCACCAGTCCAAAGGTAGACGTCATCCTCCGAGTGTAGTCAGATCCTTGCTTCTGTGAGCGTTGTGCAGTATCGGGTCCATTATAGAGCAAGGGCACCCGAAAGACCTAAATCTGTGTAGATAACCACTTTGTACAATGGTGCAGATCGACAGAGGGAGAAATCACTTGATAGAGGAAGTGTAGATTTGACAAAGAAAGCTGATTCAATAGATCCGATGAGAGATAAGCTTTCACACCAAGTCCCAGAAGAGCATCTTTGCCAATAAGAATCTCAAGACCAGAGCCTGGCTTCTAGCAGATCCAGTGCAGGATGAATTTTAAATGAGAAGTGAGTGAGCGCCAAATCGGTGAGGTAGAGGTAGAGAAAATAAAAGGCTGATGGAGCCAGCGAGCAATGGATAGCAGGAAAATATATTTGCCAAAGATAATGCGCTGCCAAATCCCCCGCTAAGTTATGGCACGCCAAAGCAATTTGGTGGCCAAAGCTTGCTGGAAAATTAATAAGTTGCGTAGACCCCACCCACCTGCAGACTTTGGTTTAGCTATAAGCTCCCATCAATAGGGATGGAACGAGGAAAGATATGCAGATCCAGACCAGAGAAAAGAGAACATTAGTCTCCTGTTTATGTACAATATGGATGATGGGATTTTTGCTAAAGCGAACCAGAAAACCGCCATACCTTCAAGCACCGACTTTACAAGGATAAAACGCCCACCCAATGTGAGCCAACGATTGCACCAATGTGCAATGCGTCTTTCAAATTTGACAAGTAACCAGTCCCAATCAACAACTTTGTAGCAGTCAGGCTTGAGGAAATAGCCTAGGTAGCGGAAACCAAAAAAGAGATCATTATAAGAAAAAGGAAAAAGGGATTTGTAGGGGGCCAGATCCGCCAAAGAGAGGCCTGTGTAGTGAAACATATACTTTGCTTCATTTATCAGGAGACCCGAAGCACCACAAAATAAATTGAGAGTCCTTTTGATTTCTAGCCATTCATTTATGTCAGCAATAGAAGCTATGATGATGTCATCCACAAAGAAGAGGTGCAACACCTGAGTCAATCTTGAAACCTTAATGCCTGTGATAAGGCCATCTTGGAGATGCTTTTTGAGAAGAATACTCAAACCTTCTAGTGCCAGGATGAAAAGGAGCGGGGAAAGAGGGCGGCCCTGTCTCAGGCCCTTTTCAATACGGAAGAAGGAGGTTGCTTCACCATTGATCAAAACCGCCATAGATGCACTGGAAACGCAACCCATGATCCAGTTTGTGAAAAGATAACCAAAACCAGATTGTAAAAGAATCAATCTGAGGTAATCCAAATTGACATAGTCAAAAGCGTTTTTTAAATCCAGTTTTCAAACTAGTGCTTGCATTCTTTTATGCTTTATGCTGTGTAAAACCTCCTGGACCGATCTGATAGCATCGAGGATTTGATAGCATCGAGGATTTTAGTGATAATCTTATAGCAGAGATTACAGAGGGCTATAGGGCGGAAATCACTGAAAGAATTGGGAAGATTTGATTTCGAGATCAAAGTCAGAAAAGTAGAATTTAGAGAACGAAGGACAGTACCTCTGGGCTTGGAGTCTTCAACAAGTTCCAAGAGATCATCACTGATCAAGTCAAAAAAGAAGAGGTAAAATTCAGCAGTCCAGCCATCCGGGCCATGACTTTTGTCTTTTTTGAAAGATTTAAGCACTTTCCAGATTTCTTCTTTAGAGCAGGGGGAGTAAAGCATTTCTGCCTCACAATTGGTGATGACTTTGGGATAAAGACCGGAGATAGATGCTCGATCAATGAAATTTGAAAGACCTGTATCCTTATAGGCCGATTTAAAGTGTAGAAACGTCGTCTCAAGAAGTTTATCTTAACCAGTGAAGGATTCACTGAATCAGAATCGAGTGCCCAAATATGCTTGGAGTTTCTTCTTTGGCTCGCATAATTATGGACAATCCGTTGTCATCAACAATACCTGTATTGTTGGTACCGCGTTACAGGACCGACCTAATACTAAGTTGTAGGTGCACATTTTGGTGCAATTAAAATTTAACATGGGTAATCCGATAACATGAGTATTAACCACATGACAAAATCAACAGAACACTGAATTATAGACACACTTTTGAGTGCAATTAAAATTTAATATGTGGGTTGCTTGTTACATCTGCATTTCTTCCCTAGATAAAATATGATGATATACCAATATACATGTTACATAGATTCTTGTTTTATTTATTTTTTATAATATTTATTATGACAGTTTTTAAATTCAATGTGCGTGATCTATTAATATTAACATTAACATTACTTGCATTAGATAATCAATCTAATATTAGATTGTAGATGTGTTTTTTAACTGTAATTAAAATTTAATATAGATAATCTCATAACATGACCCATTAAACATTCGAGTATGCAGGTTTCTACATATCCTTCAAAGTCCACATGAAAGAGCATATAGTTGATACTACCCACAACCTAATCTCCAAATCAGCTATCGTTGAACACTCCTTTAATTCCAAACACCTAATTTGTTTCGACCAAACAAAAATTTTAGTCTCAACCCCTCATTACTTTTCTCGCTTCATTTGGGAAGCTCTTGAAATTGAAAAACACCATAATAATTTTAATCGTGAAGATGACTACAAACTTAGCCAATCTTGGAAGCCCACCATTCATCACCTTGATCATCAAGCTTCCTCTATGTARATGTCAATAACATGATTGTTTGGATCCTTTCCCCAAAATTTCCTCCTAAATTGAATTTTTCTTCTTGATTTAAGTGTTTCATTTCTTTATATCCCTTAGTCTCTCTATGATGTCCCCTTTCATCTTTGACTTTCCATTTTGCCTAGTCTTGTCATTATGTCATTCATATTAATTTTCTTATATTATCAATGTTTTTATCTCCTTATTTAAAACTTTGACTTTTCTCCTTAATTTATTTATTATTTTAACTCTTAATCTCCTCTCTAAAATTTCATTTTTATTATTATTTATTAATCTCCTTTTATCTCTTTGGTTAAATTAAATTTGAATAATTTATAAATTTCCTTTAAGGACTATTTTATAAATTTTATTCTTTCATCTCATTATTTCACTTTCCTTCCTCAATGTTCACTCACCTTTTCTCCACTTTAAATACAAACCACAACATACTCTTTTTTAACTTATTAGCTGGATGGCGGAATAAATTGTGGACTNGACTATTTTATAAATTTTATTCTTTCATCTCATTATTTCACTTTCCTTCCTCAATGTTCACTCACCTTTTCTCCACTTTAAATACAAACCACAACATACTCTTTTTTAACTTATTAGCTGGATGGCGGAATAAATTGTGGACTTGGGACCTTGCACCCCAAATGTGGATGGCAGAATAAATTGTGGACTTTGGACCTTGCAGCTAAAATATTTTTTTTCACTTGGTTATTTATGGAAAACAAAATTCTTATGTGGGATAATTTACAAAGTAGAGGATGGTTTGGTCCTAGTATTTGCTCATTATGCTTAAAGAAGCCTGAAACAATTATGCACCTATTGGTCAATTGTTGTTTTACACAACAAGTGTGGTTCAAGATTAAAAAATCCCTTAGTTTAAAGAATTTGTGGACAGGCTCCTCTCTGAACTCTTGCTTCAAAAGTTGGCTAAGACAATGTTCTTCGCACCCTACTCTGCCCTCTCTCATTAGTTGGCATGTGTGGCTGGAACACAACGAAGTTTTATTTGAGAATGGTAGACCCTCTATCCACTCAGTTGTATGCAAGACACTTGGAGGATTTGGCAGACACAAGGATATATAGAGAGCACAAGTTACCAAATCCACTTTTACAATGACTCAGAAGGATTTTACAACGGGATGGTTTGACGAAGCAGCACAATCAAACGACCAACTAAGTGGAGCAAGAGGGGTCATTAGGATCAATGACCATACAATTTATAAGTGGACATTCAATTGTGGACTAGACACTAATACTAGGGCCAAAATTTTGGGAGCGTGGACAACTTTAACACTGGCTTCATGACTACATATCCTAGATCTACAAGTTTTTGGAGATTCCAAAATCATCATAGACTGGTTGAACCAAAAAGGAAAGTTGCAGGTAATTTCTTTGGAGTGCTCGAAGGACAGAATCAAAGACCTCAGTAAAGCTTTCAGGACAATCAGGTTCACTCACATTTACAGAGATATCAATAAGGAGGCAGATGTTTTATCCAAGAAGGCACTCCATATGCAATAAGGAAAGATTGTTTACAACCAGTGGGAAGAGGGGAATGGGGGCCCTACCCTGTTCTTAAATCTCTATTAATGTATTTGTCGGCATGTTTTTTTGATGAGCTTACTCTTTGACTACTCTTAAGAGATAGTACTATTTGGTTTTTATATGGGCATGCTTTTTGGACCTATGGGGTCAGATCCGTGTACTTAGTACTCTTATCTCCTTGTTTTGAATCAACCTATGTGCTGGTAGTATTTAGTTTTTTTTATACCTTTAGTTTGGAGGAACGAGGAGTGTGCTTGCTATGATTATTGTTATATTTTGTTACTTTCTACCTAAAAAGTTTTATATAATATAAGAGCAATTTTCTGTTGGAAAAAAAACTTATTAGCTTCAATGTTTTTCATGATAAATGGAGTATCTACTCTAAACGTTAGAAGTTTCAAAAACTTGTACACAGTGTTATCCAGAAAATATTTTTGATATCATTAAACATTACCCACATTAAATATAATTAAAATTCAATTTATGTATGTAGTGAGATGACATCAACTTATGCATATTACTTATCAACATTACCCATTACCCATGTTACTAGATCTACCTAACACACTTTTGAGTTAGAAGTCCGCCAAAACCCACCATTAACTCCAAAGAAAAATAAAATGAATTGACTTGATTAGCACGAGACATGGCAAAATTGATAAAATCTATACATATTCTTTGCCCAAGCGGACTACTAAGGACAACAAACTTATTCATAGAATCTTGGATTCACCGTTTATACCCATATTCACCTAAGTATGTGTATATTCACGTCCCGTCGCTTGACGTAAAAACCAGTATTTTTACGTTATAAGACGGCCGTTCACCACCTTGAATGCGTAAATATCAAGGTAAACAGAGAAAACGTGGAAATAACACAGCAGAGGGGGCTAAAGAAGGGCAAATGAATTGTGGGTTTCTCTGTTGCTCGCAGGTGTAGTAGCCTAACCATCCCAACTCTTAAAAATTATTTTTAATTAAAAGTTTCCTAGTTAATAGCTCTGCAGTGAGGCTGGAAGCAGGGTTTTATCGATCCCTTCCTGCTAGTGCATCCAGGGTTTAGATTTTACCGCAGTTAACAGGCATGGGTCGATAAACCTCTGCATCCGGCTTGTTCCCTGTTTCCTAAAAGCCACTGGGACCTAAACTCACATGCTATTATCATGTTTCAGTAAATTTCATGTGTTCTTATTATGGGTTCTTACAGTTTGTTATAAAGTTTCAGGAAAAATCATAATGTGTCTCACAGTTCTATATTAAGCAATAAATTTCATTGATATTCAGAATAGGTTCTTCATTGATATTCAGGATGCGTTCCTACTGATTGTTCTGTCCAGCTAAATATCAGTAGATATCCTGGATGGCTAGGAGATATGCTTTCATGGTGTTTAGTTTAACAGAATAACCTGTGAGAACCATTCATAAACATCACTGAAACTTACTGAAATTATAGAAACCAGGTTATCTACTGTTTGGTTTAACAGAACAACCTGTGAGATCCCATCATACACATGAGTGAAATCTACTGAAACTTGACCCCAAAACACACACACATATATATGGAAGAACTATATATATAGATAGACACCATCCATATATATATAGATAGAGAGATAGAAGAGAGTTCTAATATATGGGTTCTTTCATATATATATATAAATAAATAAAAGAGGGTTCTAATATATGGGTTCTTCAAGTGTGTTCTAATATTTTTTTAAGGAAAAAAAAGTTTATATTTGATATTTCAGAGGTAAAATCAAAATATACATCATATCACCTTTCGTTAAAAAAAAATAACAGTTTAGTAAACTGTCCTTCATATTGACTCTTATTCTGTCCTAAGACTTTTTATTTTCAGCCATCCAAGGCTCCTTGTTGGCAGCCTTTGCAAAACATTCTGTCTTCAAACAGCCCAAAGGCTACATCACTTGCTTCATTTACATCATATTTCTAAAAAAGAAAAAGACAACATTGAAAAAAAAACAACATTAGAACAAACACATTTTCAACAGCAGCAACTTGATTTCCTTCTTTGAACTCCTGTTCATGGAGGGTTCCTTCTTGCAAACTGTGTTAGAATTTAAGGGCAAAATGTAGACTATCTAGAAACAGAAGTAATTTTATTTAATTTCTAAACATTCACTATCGTAATTCTGGATCAACAACACATTTAAAAATTTCTGATGTAAAATCTAATAACATAAATCTGAGTATTACCTTAGCCAAACAAAAAACAAAATTACCTGATATGCAGCTGTTGTCCTCTTTGATGTATGCTCAGAAAAAGCTTAAAGGGATCATGGATCAAACCCTCAAGGTAGATCTCATCATGATCCTTAGGACAAATTGCCAAGAAGAACTTTTAGGGTAATAGATTGGAAAACTAACCAGCTGGCTGAGAATCAAGAGGCCATGCCAATCATCAAGTAATAGGGTTAAAACAGGACACCACTGTCCAGCCTAATGGCTGAAAGAGAGGCCACTAACAGCCTTAATAAATTCAGCCCAGGAAACAAAAGAAACTGCTACAGCAAAGACAGAGACACCGACAGTTTCAGAGAAGCCCTAACAAACTCTTACTAGGGCTACTTGTAGACAAGTAGAGGCAGCATTCAAGGAAGGCACCGGCAGAAGATTAAGGCAGCATTCAAGGACGGCACCAGTAGAAGATTAAGGCAGCAGTACTAAGGCAGCAAGGTAGCATAAATAGGGCAGCAATGGTGGCACAACAGAAAGTATCAGAACAGCAAGAAGAACATCCCTTGCGGCTGGCTGGAAAGGTCAGCGGCATGCTAAGCAGAGCAAGACTGAAAAGGATAAACCCTCGGTGGCTGGAGCAGACCAAAAATACAGAAAGAAGGAGCTGAGAAACCTGTACAAAGAGGGCCGCAACCACTTAGTAAACTGAACAAAGGAGCCGCAGAAAAACCTCAGACCAAAACTCGGCTAGGAGAGAGTGTGAGTGTAGTGAGTGAGGAATAGGCCACTTTAATTTATAGTTTTGGTAGGTAGGTTAGTGCTAGCTCATCAGTCCTAACTTTAGGGTTAGGTTTAAACCCTAACAATTAAATAAATAATATTTTAACTTTTAAAATATTAAATGACAAGTCAAAGGTTAACAAGAAATAAGACAAGTCAAAGAGAGGGGGTTTCAAAAACAAGGTGGCTAGCTTTCTTTACAAAGAATCGAACCAACACCCCAACAACAATTAAGGGGGGGGCATAACTCAAGCCAGGGGTTTCAAAACAATAAAAGGTAAGTTCTTCTTTAATGGCAGAAATATCCACATGAGTCTCATGATATAACTTATAAGCTTTTATCATCCCAGCATACAAGGAAGGTCAATGGTGTGATCGTTTCCTT
>ML813389.1:190747-210915 GCA_009831015.1 Picea engelmannii | reverse complement strand
TATTAAAGATACGAGATATGAATGGCACGTGACCAAGTTTATGGTGTCAATTCATTTATTTATCTACTTATTTTTTATTATGGGTGACGACTTTTAAGGAAGAGGAGAAAGTACAATTTGAAATTTTTAAAGATATTGGTTTTTTGGTAGATAGTATAAAAACCATATTTAGTCTTGAAATATTTTTAATACAAAATACAAAATGTTTTAGAATAAAAAAAAATATTGATATCAAAACATTTTTATATAAATTTTTAACATAGTATTTTTTTTTTGTTTTGACTGAAAGTTTTGTAGAAGTACATTTTCAAGGATACAAGAACTTATTGTGTTGAATTTTCAATCTACAAGCTTAAGCTTAAATTTTGCAAAAATGTAATCTGCATATCGCCACAAGGTTCAGTCTCAAAGGAGATAAATGATTAGTAGAAGGAGAAAAGCCAATACTGAACAATTAAAAAATAGTGTTTTTTGGTAGTGATCCACTCATGTTTTTTCTAAGTATCAGTGACTCTACTTGGTTATCTTGCTTTTCTATTATCTATTAGTAATATGAATAACCCAAAGTGTTTCTCCTTAACATTGGTGCATTCTTTTTTTTTACACCTCTTTATATTTAGAGAAATTTTTTCTATTTTTTCATTTTTTCTAATGGATAATTCTATCTTTATTAGTAATTACAAACAAGAGCTCAAGAGGTTTTGCATTTACACTTATATTGACTTAAATACAATGAATGGTTTATTGTTGGTCTCAGATGAACTTTGTATCATACATGGTTTCTAACAAAGTTTAGTTCTACATTGTTCAAACAATGTGAATTTGATTATAAAACAAGAATGGATGGTGAGAAACTAAATATATTTTGCTTTGTCATATTTGTTATGCTTCTCCCTAACTTTTATTACGCTGCAATGCTACTTTTTCTAATCTTGAATTGGATATAGGTTTTTTGAGTTCGTTGAAGGATTCAATCACAAGGCTATCGTGGTTGGTTTTGAGCAATATGGAAATGAAAACATGGTTTATGACTCTCTTGTATGGTTGTATTTTTTGGTTCTACTCTCACAAAAAATTGAAAATTTGGTTTCCTTGGCTATATAGACTGGTTTTTAGGGTTTACAATACATGCAATGGTGGGCGCCAATCTCTAGCATCATAACCAAGTTGTAGAAGGTCAAAGGATTGTTGTAGCCAAGAGAAATTTACTTATTGTTCAAACCATCACGATAATCCTAAGCATAACTCACTCCATGGCTACTATTGTTCATTTTGGGTTGCTTATCACTATAGAATGCAAAGTGTATATGTTGCAATATATATATATATATATATATATATATATATTATTTTATTTTAACTATAGTGAGAACTTTTTGCACCCTTTTAAATTCCATATATTCCATGGGGGTAAAATCATGAAGGTGGGTAACACTTTTGTGAGAATCGGGTCTCCAAAATTCCTAGAGACCTTTTTTCGGTTGAACTAATACTTCCTTCGGCCGAAAGTCTTATTTTTTCAGTTGAAAAATGTTTTGGCCGAACCTTTGGACGTCAAATCAAATGATACCATGACAATGCCCTTGATTTTCGTGTACCATATTAGTCGGACAAAGTTTTTTCATCCGGTAACATCTTTTCGGCCGAAAACTTACTAGAGGGACATATTTTTTTCATTCGGTACCAACTTTTCGCCCGAAAGATTGTTTGGCTGAAACATCTTTCGACCGAAAGGTTTTTTCGTTCGAAAAAAACTTTCGGCCGAAAAAGATTTTATATATTTCCCGCACATCGTTCAATCCATACTTTTCCGAACTGTTGACAGTCTGGTGCATGAGAGGTTGGTCGTTGTTGGTGCATGAGAGGTTGGTTGCTGTTGGTCGTTATTGGTGCATGAGAGGTTGGTCAATGTTGGTTGCGGTAGCTGAGAGTCTGGTGTAGGAGTCTGTACTTCAATGTATTTTTCGCATAGCCTAGGTAATATTAGCATGGGTAACTATTCGAACTGAAAACTACTCCAATTTTCTGTACTTCAAGGTATTTTTCGCATAGCCTGGGTATTATTAGCATGGGGAAATTTATTTTCATCGAACTCTACCTTCATTATAAATTAGTGTTTTTCTGTAAATGTCATTGTTTTATGAGGAAATGTTGTGTAACCCCGTTGGTTGATGTCCATGCACCACGAATTAGGACTTTTTTCCCACATTAATTCATTGTGCTTTATTTGACGATTAAGAATCATAAATTAGCTTAGTATATTGAGCCAACCTCAACATCGCATGTAAGCTAAACAAATCCTCAATTCATCGTGTGTAAGCTAAACGGATCCTCAATTCGACATGCATGCCCCTCAATTTGGTTGGCAGAAACAATTTAAAATCTCTCTAGAACATCCGAAAGCGTGTAAGCTAAACAAACCCTCAATTCATCGTGTGTAATCTAAACAGACCCTCAATTCATCGTGTGTAAGCTAAACATACCCTCAATTCATCGTGTTTAAGCTAAACAAACCCTCAATTCAGTAGGAATGCCCCTCAATTTGGTTGGCAGAAACAATTTCAAATCTCTCTAGAACATCTGCAAGCATGTAAGCTAAACATACCCTCAATTCATCACGTGTAATCTAAACAGATCCTCAATTCATCCTGTGTAAGCTAAAACGACCCTCAATTCGGTAGGCATGCTCCTCAATTTGGTTGGTAGAAACAATTTCAAATCTCTCTAGAACATCCGCAACAAGAAGAGACCTGCAACCGCCTAGTTTTCCTCTTCTATACCACTGAGAAGAATCTTAATGACGAGCTTCTATACCAATTTGTTCCCTCTGACAGGAAATCCTTTAACATACAAAAGCTTCTTGAAGTTGGCCAAGTCACCTTTGGCCGTGACCCATTTTTCCCCTCCTTTTAGGAAATAAGAATTGGAAAATGATTATGTTAATACAAAATAATATGATTCAGAAAATTCAAGATAGATACCAAAGAAAGCGATCAACCTTGTTTATTTCAATCAAGCTATCAAAACAGGCATCCACATTTTCTTTCTCAACTGCAACAGATATTGTTTGCATCTTCTTAACAAGGCTTCTGGAGACGTTGGGGTCCTGATTGTGTATTTCTTTTCCTCCTTCGAAATCCTCCATCATTGACTTTATGAATCACTGTGCTCTATATTTCCTATCATCTCGGAAAATCGAATCCAAAATGTGTCCTCTAAAAGATGTAACCATTCCGCCCCCCTCATCCATGAAGGTAATGGATCCGCCATAGTTGAACATAATGTAAAATACTTTTCAGTTCACGCAATTGCTTGTCACTTTCGTCCATTACATTAATTTATTCTTCCAAATGATCAAGACGCAGTGCAAATCTCACAGTTTCATACATGGACAAATTTGACAAAGGCATCCCTTCTGTCTCAGTTGTATTTTCAGTAAATATTTTCAGTGAATAATCCTTCGAAATATTTTTAGTAAAGCCAATTCTAGAGAAGTTATAGCTAATATAAATAATGTAAATGATGTCCTTGAAGTGATCCATTGCATTCCGTTTGGAAAATGTAACCTTGCATTCCGTCTGGAAAATGTAACCTCCTCACGATTCCTGATATACACGCATATCAATTTTCCTTGAAACATTGGCCTTTTCACCTAGCAAAAAAAAACAACAAAATAAATAAATAAAATTGAAAATCAATGACCATTCATGTATTCATCATTATGATGTTGAAATATGTAATAAAAAAACAAATAAAATTATTGACCTCACCTGGGCACTTTCCAAGTGGTTGAAAAGGAACTCTAAATTCAACATATTCTTTAGCTGTTTCCATTCTTCTTTTCTTATTTTTTCAATTTTTTCATACATAGTAGGATACGCTTTTACTCCCCATCTCACTTGATATGATTCACTTTCTAAATAGTGAAAAATAACCTTAAACACCTATTCCTTATCTTTAAGGCATATAGAAGGTGTATAAATAATGATTCTCCCGTTGGGTTCTATAATCCAATTTATAGTTGAATACAAATTTTCACATTCATCACCCTCTTCCCATCTACAATGTTTAGCAAAAAAAGAACTTGACTATACTTGTCATTACCATCCATGAATTTTGGAGGACAAACCATGGAAATTCTCTTGAAAATTGGTGATATACATCATGATATATTACATAATATTCATCTCAGGGGAGCACAAGAGGAATTTATATAATTTCAAGATCAAGGTTCTCTTTCTCCACTTCATACATTGCCTTCAAAGACTGAAGGATAATTTCATAAAATGACTTGCATGTGTCATAACTTGACTTGATAGGCCTCATTTCTAAAATAATAGTTTTCCCTTCCAATTTGTCAACTCCACAATGTATTATTAGCATGGGTAACTATTCAGTATGACTACCATACTCTGTTATAGATAGTGTATACATATGACTGATCTTACATTATGTTCTATCCCTTTCAGTGCCATTGGTTCTTGTTAAGCAGATTACAGAATATAGATTAACAAGAACCAATGGTTCTTGTTAACCAATACTCATACTTAGTACAAGCTCGTGTCCATATAGATCATCTAAGGGACAAGTGAATCAAATCAATGGGATTCAAACCATTTCATCATCTTAGTAGAAAGCAAACATGAACATATAACTTATATCAATAATTTATAGTATACCAATCTAATGCAGTATATGATGCTTTGCCTAGTGCTTATAATGGTCTGTATTTACCTAATAATTGACAACATCATTTGGTGAGAACATCATGCTAATAATATTATACAAGTAAGCTTTACTGTCATATCAATACTCAGTAACAACACATCATGAACTTACTCTTCTATAAATACCCTTGTAATCCCATTAGATCGGTAATCGCCCGTATTACACTTAGTATATCAACAACACGTTAGCTATTGGTATTACTTCTCCTTATTCACGTAATCATCATAGTAATCATTACTAATGAATTTGTAGTGTCAAATGCTTAGTAGTATAGTTGTGTTCTTTGATTAAGCTCTACCTTATTTCCATAATCTTTGTACATGAGTTAGCTAAGATGATCTTACTAGTACCAATAATGAGCATAGGTAATGATACTTATTACTCATAGATAGTGTAATCATAGTAACCTAATATGGAAACTGTAACATAAGCAGATAGAGTGGATTAGTACTAAGATCTTGAACAAGCATGACCTTATACTATTACATGATAGTAAGTAATCGCATATCTTTTCTTAAGCTGGTGTTATATGTAATACAATCCTATTTGTTACGTATTATGTGTATTCAATGAAGCTTGTTATTACATAAATTATACCCTTATTAGTATAATGGAAACAATACTAACCTAACTAATATGGTAAATACAACTACTTATCCTTGTTAGCTATATAAGTATTCTAGTAATTACGTATATGGAGTAATCAAAACACATATGATCTACAAATCACACTAAGATTACATTAGTGACCTTTTGCTCATAAGGATATGGATAGTAATCACACCTTAATTAGGTGAAATAAATAGGATAAGCTTAACCCGTTTCATGAAAGCTGGAAACACTGACCTAACTAGTAATGATAAGGATCAATTTAGGAAACACATATAGCTTATCTCTATATGTCTATGTTCTCCATATATCTAGTCCATTCATATTGGTTGATCAAGTACAAGCTTCATTAGTTATACCTATTACTAACCTTTATTGAATCAACCACTAAACAATGGTAATCAAAGAGAGCTTGATTGTATGACCCTTATTGAACATGATGCAATGGACTTGTACTAATCAATGAGAAAGCAACACGTATAAGCTCTTACTACTAATCAAGAGCTTAAATGAGTGCAATAGGTAAGGGTTAGAGTTATAGCCTATACTAATAGTGGTGTTCATATTACCGATATCTACTAGTACAAATGGAGTATGTTTACCGTTGCTATTCACTCTTATTGAAGCTGGTATTGTATTGGTTACACTATCTTAACTATGTAGAAGCTCATGATCTCTGTAATATGGAGAAAGCTCTAATATGGTTTTACTACTCTTTTTCAATTAGGTTCAACTTGCTACTGGTGAAAGAGTGGTACTGTTACCTATGATATGTATACATTTTCTACAAAAAGGGTATCTTACTATCACTGCTCTGTTAAGCTCTTCCCTATTGAGGAAAAGATATGAAATGATCTTACTCAAGCATTTTCAGATTCTACTTGGATAAAGAAAAATAGATGGGAATATCACCCTATGTTTATAGCCAACAAAAATAACATCCTAACTCACAAGTATTAATTACGAGTGCTTAGGCTAGTCTTTAATAAATAAAAAATTTGCTGCAAATTCACTTTTTTTATATGATTTTCTGAATATAACAGTTTCTGAAATAAATGTAGAGACAGAAGTAAATACACCAAGATGATAATCAAGATAGATGAGACATAAATCAATCCTTTATTTCATTCCAATTCACCAAAGAGTCACTCTCTTTACAAAATTTCATGTATAAATTTAGGACCAAAGTCAAACTTAGACATCCCTGATGGAACATACAAAAGGACCTCTGACAAAAAATCAAAACTAAAATCTAAAAGATGGATCAACTTGCCATAGATTGCTGCCCACTCGACTCTACACAATAGCCTTTGTCAGTCATGAAAACTAATTCACAAACATACAAGTCTACACAGACTATCAAAGATAGATCAACACCTCTGAAAAACAAGTGTCTGAATGATGTAATTCAACCATGAATCTTGTTGTCTACAATAAGACCCTGCTATCATAAAAAATAATTAGGCTTGGGATAAATTAAGGAATGAATGAAAATTGAACTATCTCAACATAAACTCAAAGAGAAAACCTTAGTACGCTTCTCCTTCTATCCTCCTCTTTTTCCTCCCTTTCCTTTTGCCTTTAAGCAAATTAGAGTTGGATGAAGTAGTTGAACCACCTCATTAGTTAAGTTAATTAAAAGACTCATCCAACTTTTTAGTGGGGAAAAGTCATAATCATAATAAGGGTTGTGAATTAATAATAACTACTAGGTGGGACCCCTTGTGACTCCCTTTAACTCTTAACAATCATAACATACTAGTTAATCAAGCAAAACACCCCTCCTCGTGACTCCCATCATCATATTAACATTTGAAAATTTGTCTCAATAATATTTTCAATTCTTTCCAAAATATATTACCAACATATTCAAAAGCATGCCATACGAAAAACTGAAGTCAACTGTCATCAACAATAAAAAAACTTAAAATACATATTTTCCAGTTTGTGAGGCAATGTTTCCCTTGTTGGTGCTATCATCTTTTAGTCCTCCTGAACCTTCCTTAGGCTGTGTGGAATCCTTAAGCCTCATCTTGTTGATCATATGAGAGCAACCATCCTTCCAATACATGTGGGAGGACACATATTTATTAGAATTATCTGAAGATGTGGAAGGGGCGGTAGTGGCTTTTTCTTTGCCAGGGGCATAGCAGGCCTCGATTTTCAACCTTTTATTTGAATAACTAATTCATGTAGGCACAATTGATTAGCAAGTAGTTCCTTTAACAACCATACATGACAACTCTTTAAAAATATGAAATAGATTTTGGCTCAACATCATATTAGACTCATGCAATACAATCCATACAAATTGTTTAACCGTTATCGATGAGCAGGGGGTGAAGAAAAGGTTCTGGGATATGCGAGGGGTTTGTATTGAATGAAAAATGATAAAATGAGGGGGAGACAAAACATGGTTACTTCTCAAAGACAACAACAATCAACTGTAACGTAAACCAAAGAAAATATCACTGTGATCCAACCAAGAAACTGCGACTTCAAACTGCTTCATTACATAATTCTTCTTAACTATAATTAAATTTTAGAACATGGAGTGAAAAATGAACATGGGAAGGCGATGGGGTTGTAATTAATGAAAAGCGAAATAATGGTGGGGAAAGAGAGCAGGTACTGTTCAAAAAATTAATTAAGTAATCCATAAAACCATTCTGTAAAAAGAAATAACACCAACCAAATGACCACTGTGACCCCAAAACACAACCACTATGTAAAGTTCAAACAATTATGTGCATCAACTTGCTCAATGTTCGTAATCAAATATTTAACACAGTGTCATCAAACAAGACAATATGCATTCCAAAAAAACCTGTAGAAGAACTCTACTTTTCTCATTTACCCATTTAACATTTTAAGCAATTTCCAAATGAATACACAGTCAATTACTTCCGCTCTGTTCAACGCCAACTCATCAACCATTGCCAATAAGTACAGAAATAAAAACCATGCTCGATTATGTCTTTTAATTCATTTAATAATTAAATCGCAATGAGGTTATACTGTCACAACACTCGTGCTTAAAAATGCATGATATTCATTAAACATACATAGTGGACAGTCAACACAATGATCCATATTTAACTTGCAAAGATACTGACTTGCCATTTAATACACATATAACAATCACCACTTCAACTCACGCTATGCTGTGAAATACACAACCATTCGACAAAACACAATTGTATTTCTGTGACTGTATAGGTCCAAATTTCTTAACTCTAAACATTCAAAATGTTGGGCTATCCATCCGACACAACGAGGCAGCAACATCATATGCGATTTCATAACACAAATAATCAAATCACAACCAAGCCATGTTTTAAAACTTCGTGACTATCTATGAAGGCACAACCCAACAAAATATCCATAGCATACACATTGGATGGCCATACCATAAACACCATGATTGCAATACTCCCATGGAAATTAACCACTCAGTCATAATAATCAACAACCCAACTTAACATGTTGTAGAAACGCCACACATACCCACACATCGACACAAAGCGACAATGTGAATTATTCAATTAAAAAAAGTGATGGGCTATCAATTCATTAAACACAAGGACATCGACTGTGTATTTGATTTATCTAATTAACCATGCTGAGCTTATCCATTCAATTAAAATAACAATGCAGTAACTAGATACCAAAAACAACACCATTGTCACATAATCGACGGGGTGAGCCAGTAATCAACTCTGTCGACAATACACACCAATCCATGACAACCAATAGTATACCTAACAAGCCACAATGGTCTTCTCTATCAACCCTCGGACTTGGGGAGTCAAGGGTTTGCTCCGTGGACCAACACAGGGAGGCTAGAGTCGACTGCTTTCAATGGTGAAAACCTCCAAGACCAACGATGCACACACAAAGAATACCACAATTCACTTTGTGGACATGGTGACATATCTTGTGACAGGGGAGGCTATGAACAGAGGAGAAAGGATTTATTTTGGCCTTGTAATGATATTTAGCACATATAGGGTATAACCCTCGTGGATTTCCCAACCAACCAACTACAACGTTGAGGTGAAAACAAATCCGAGAAAAAGAAATATAACCCATTGCACGACCATTAGTAGCATGAACAACCCAATACCCAAGTGAACAATGTGCAGTGACACAAAGTGCTTCCAACCCATTAAACCCCATAAAATCCAAACATTGTGTATGGTGATACGAATGTGTGAAGGCAACCGACCACTCAAGACCAAACAAAACCCTCCAACTAAAACGAACAAGGATGACAGAGAGCCTTTATGGCTGCTAACACTCAGGACGACCAATAACACTGTGACTTCACACATTATTGCAGAGAAATCCATCAAGGATTCATTCCAAAAAAAATCACAATTTCACACAGTTGCCATACTTAAGGAAAGCACAAACCAATACATCCGAGCCAATATCTATTTCATAACTATAGCAGACTCATGGATGGCACAAAAAAGGGATACCTGTAATAAAAAACACCTTAAAACCCGAGTTGGCCAAGCGGTTCTCCCTCTGCTTGAAAGTCAGAGCCTAACCACAACAAAACTCAGTTGAACAATAGCCCGACTAGGGTGGCGGCTAGTGGAAGGAGTAGGAGTGACATACAGTAAATGCACGTCACCTCCACGCTCAAACTCATTCAATTCCCTAGTACACGCCAACCACTAATCTATTAATTCATCCAATAAAACCATGCATTGAAACCAACATCCTTTAATTTCCAAGAGCGCCACCCACATCACATATTTCCATTTCCAACTATACAGTAATGCATGCCAACTATGTTTCCATGTAACTCAATAAATCACATGGCTATAATACGTTAGCTAGGATTTACCACGATCCTTTTAATGCATATAGTGTAGCATGTTAGTATAGAATAGTTTCTTCCTTTTGCATTTTTGTTTACATTGCTTTATTTCCTTTTAATTTCCCTTTATTTGTTGTTACTAACATGTATCTATTGCAGGTGTCACAAGTAATATATCCAAGAATAGACAACAATGGTAACCATGAATAACATAGGTCGTTGTAACATAAAACTTGAGCCTAGAGCAACATAAAAAACACATAACACGCTTGATCCATCATCCAATAAAAACAAGATATCATCAACCATGTAAGCAGTGTCGAACAATAACATAACATCAAATAAGAACCAGATCTGATCTCCAATCTACAAGAGGGTCCCACCTACTAGTATTGTTTATCTTTATAATAATAGGCTTTAGCAACACTTTGCGGGCAAAAACTTTGTTGTGATTTTAATCGTCAACATTCCCCATGTGAAGCTCTAGTCCCATAGATTCCATTTATTCCATAAGATTCCATCAGTGAATCTAAGACTCAAAATGGAACAATTTAGGCTAAGGGTATATCACCTTAATAGATTCCCAGGGTGGTGGGTGGGGCAGATGATGTATCCATTCCAATGATTCCATGATGTTTTGTGTTCCTTGATTGTCGACAAATTTAAATATTCTAATGAAAATTAGCATTATAACCCAAAGTCATATAGAAAAATAAGTATTGAAACGAGTTCTAAGTCAAGTCAAGGTCTGGTCACGTCCAAAGCAAAAGCTGACACTGATACCAATAAATAAATTTTATGTTATTTTTCCTTGTTTCAATTTTATTCTAGATGCATTTATTAAAGTTCTTTAAGTAATTTGTAAGTTCATATATCCTATATCTCAATATTCTATAAGGTACTAGTTAAATTAACTTTCCTTCATATTGCATCACTATCTAGGTTTAGAACCTTGGCTTATAACCATAGGTTTAGGAGTTTGATGGTGGTGCCAAAAATTGTGCCCTAGGTGAGGGATAACGAGTACAAAACATATTAGTTTTTACTCATTATTTCCCTCCATCCATAGTCTCATACTATATTTTACTGATTATTCTTGAAGAGTAGGACACAAGCATTGTCCTATGCTTTGGTACACTAAGGATGAGTCTCCTTATCCAAGATATACCACAACAAGTTCACTTTGGTAGGAATCTTAAAAATAATTTAAATAACTCTTTAATAAACATTATAGAAAAAATTACCTTCTACATGTCGCATGTATAGATTATCTTACAAATTACCTTCTACAATTTACACATAGATATAGATTATCTTCTACATGTTACATTTTTTTTTATATTTAAATATTTTCATGTTCATTATATATAGCATCATAGTAAAAAAAATAGTTGTTAGTTTTTTCAAGATATGTCTTTGATGCTTTGAAGTTGTTATAAATGCTTAAATGCCTTCAAGTTGTTTTATAAATTATATTTCCATTTTATGTTTCTATAACTTATGAACTTTCATATTCATGGATTTTCAAAGGATATCTAGATCGAGGCGAGATGTCGAGACAAGAGTCTCCAAAAATGCCTCGCAAACGCTCTAGGCTATCCAATGAAGGATTAAGAGGAACCCCTTCTTTGACTGAGACTCTGAGGACGTCGGATACCCATATCTCAACAAGACATGTAAACTTGGGAGGGGCAACTAGTAGTGACCAAAATAAATCTAGTCAAAGGAGGAGATTATCAAATGAATATGGGAATAGATCATCCAGAGAATGTGCTCAAAATAGTGCTATGGATGCAACTTTCTTAGATAGGTTGCACATTGATACTCCAACACCGGAGAATGTAGGGAATACATCATGACAAGAAAATCTGTTCGGTATTTTTTTGTTGTTGTGTGTGTGTATATATATATATATATATATATATATATATATATGTTTTTTGTTTCTGTTAAATGTTGTAATTAGTTTCAAATGTGTATGTGTAGAGGATGACTTTATTGCAAGAGAAGATAATGAAAGAGAGAGTGTTTATCATGAATATTCCAATGTTGGTGAAGAGGGTGAAGGTGGATTCAAGGGGCGTTATCAAGAAACAAAAGATTACAGACCTGCATCCACCTATCCTTCAGATGTTGGTGATGAGATTCCTTGGGAAGGGTATACCGAAAAGATGACCCTCGAACGATACTCATGTGTTAAAAGCAGACTGCAAAATGATTTGAGGTGCTTGGATCTCCCTCGAGAGAGTAAGCAAAGCTTGGAGATTGTTTTGCATTCATTATAGAACTTTATGGATGCATATCAAAAGATGGGGCCAACGACTGATAGTTTTATCGATTTTATGAAGAGACAAAAGTCGGAGGTGATGGGCCCCGATAAATGGGAACTAGTAATAAATAGAGTTTAAAAAGAAGATGCAATTTCTATGTTCAATTTCAAAGAGGGGCCAAAGAAAAAGATGTTGAAGGTGCAATATTTTAAGCACCTCAAAATAACATGACACCTTTATAATAGATTTTTGGCAGTGTATGAGAAGTTTCCGTGGAATGATGAGGTTCCACATTACTTTGCTAGACTCTTTTATGTAGATTTTTTCATCGGCATGCACCCTGATTATACCAGCCTACCGTCCAGTTATTGTGGGGCTGGTAAATGATGAACATATGATCGAAAATAGGCATACCAAAATGCAACATTGCAAAGTCCTCCACAACCTTTGGTTTCTCATCCAACAAGGGAATTTTCCTCGCATTCAGAGATGCGAGCTATATCAGATGTTGGAAAGGAGGCTAGGAAAGCAATCAAGGAAAATTTAGAATCAATTTTTTATGGTGTTGATGTTGGTTTGAACTGTCAAAGAGTTGAAGCCAATTCTCGTGTCAATTTTGTTTACAAAACAGATGAGGAGATAGATTCCATGTCCATAGAGGATACACGAGAGTATGAAAAATGTTTTTGTAATAGTTTGAAGGAGTTAATTCAAAATGATGAACCAAACACTAGATTGGTATGTGTTACAGTTAGTAAATTTTTCATGCATTTGAGGATAGTTTTCTTGTAGTTCTAGATACATATCATTGTATCTTTAAAAATGATTGGGTTGTTATCGTCATTCATTGCAGTTCGGTCATTTGTTAAATGAATCTCCAGTAAATAGGGGACTTGATTCATCGAGCTTAAATTTAGAAGGGTTGAATCAAGTATGTGCTTAAAAATATCCACTTTAGTTGTCCAAACTTCAGAACTTGTTGAATAATAAACATGTATGATTTTTATTTTTTTTGTATTAATGTAAACACAAATTCCTATTCTGTCTCCCACTACTTGGGCAGGCTTGTCCCAATTCTCATTGGGAAAGTTTGAAGAGGGTGGGAGTTCACAGGTATCATTGCATGTTGAAAACAACTTTAGTTATATATGAAAATTTCAATGTCATTTAAATTATTAATTTAAAAGAAAAATGTTTTAAACAATATATAATTTATTGAATCTTAGGGTATGTTGGGTAAGACCATGACTCAACCGACTATGGGAATTCCATATGCTTCTGTTGTTGATGATATTCAGGTTGGCACATCACAGGTATTACATGTTTCAAAATTTAAAAGTACAAATTAATGTGTTAAAATCATTTAAATTTAATTTTCAAATGTACAAATTTGAAATGTGTTATAGGGAAATGTGGAGAAGAGAGTGCGGGAGATTGGGATTGAGGAGGATGAATCTATTCAAGATGATGCTTAATTAAATGCATTTGCATTGCACATTAGCGAGTTTTAGTTTTTTTTTATGCTGGGCCTTTTATATGTAAGTGTTCAATCTTATTTGTGTTGAATATGCATATTTTTTTTTACTTTTTTTAAATTTATGTTTGATCAACTTTTTAACTAAGACTTTCCTATTCATAGAAGGGTTACTCAATTATTGTCTATATAACTTCTCAACGCTTCGATCAATCATTTTGAAATATATAACTCCTATATAAGTTTGTTGACGTCTAAAATGGTACATTCAATCTTATTTATGTTTAGATCATGATGCAAACCTAATTATGAAATCTAGCATTTGATTATATGAGAACAAAATATAGATCTCCCACATCAAAAAGATGGAAGATTATAAATTCACTTGGATACCGATCTTATTTAAGATTATATCATGATTCAACCCAAACTATTCTAGATTTAAAAATATGATTACATGATCTTATTCATGATGTTATTTATACATGTTTAAACTTTAGATCATGATGCAGGAAATTTTGAACTTGAGCATTTGATTATTTGAGAACAAACTCTATCCCACATCAGAAAAGGGGAAGATTCCAAATTTTCTTTGATTGCATTCCTTGTCTTCTTGTCCAAGAATGGTGTAATATGGAGATGTGTTTTCTGCATACAACGAAGTGAATTCCACTATTCCATCTATTCCACTGCAGAAGAGGAGATACATATTTTCTTTGAAGAATGGATAAGTATTTACCTTGAAGAATGGCTTAATATGGAGATTTGTGAACTTTCTGCATGTACACAAGAGAATTTACAAGCACACACTTTTTCTCTTTAAAAATTTGCTAGATATGATCTTACTTTGTTTAGATCATGTAGGCAATGTTGAAAAATCATTTGGTCATAAAAGAAAATTAAAAATTTATGCAAAGAATGACTTAATATGGAGAGTAACTATTTTGGAAGTGATAATATTTAGAGAGAACAATAATCTTATATCCGTGGAACTCCGGTTGGGTATGTTATTCTTGCTCACATGGTTATATTAATCTTGATGATATGCTTGGGTATGTTATTCTTTCTCATTGTTATTTAATAAAGTTAAATATCTTTAAAATATTTGCTAATAAAGTATATGCTAGTATGTGTTATTGGTTTTTCTTTTTATTGTTACAGTGATGTTTAAATTATTGGTAGAAAATGAGCACATAGATTTTGGAAGATGAAACTGTTGAATCTTAGATCTGTGGAACTCCGGTTGGGTATGTTATTCTTGCTCACATGGTTATGTTAATCTTGATGATATGCTTGGGTATGTTATTATTTCTCATTGTTATTTAATAAAGTTAAATATATTTAAAATATTTGCTAATAAAGTATATGCTAATATGTGTTATTGGTTTTTCTTTTTATGGTTACAGTGATGTTTAAATTATCGGTAGAAAAGGAGCACATGGATTTTAGAAGATGAAACTTCAATAGCTTTGGTATGTCAATTTTGCTTTAATCACAATTTGTTTTATTTATCTAAAATGGTATGTGTACATTTTATTTGAAATTTGTAGATATATTTTATTTAAAGTTTTTAAACTTTAAATTTGAAAAATATTTTTTTTTCCAGGTATGAAGAGATATATCTCTACGATGGTTTAGAGTTGAAGTTTGGAGATAAATGTTAATTGCTTCTTAGTTTTTATTAGTTTTTGTTAATTTTGAGACCTACACCATTTAATGGTGATATCATATTTAGATATTGACATGAAGATTGATCATACTTAGATTATATTATTACCCTATATAAGCTGATGGGTATGTACATGCATGATGTTATGACATTACATTAGTATAATGTAATTTATATATGGAAAACACTCATTACTAAGAAGTGATTGGATTCATGTTATGCATAAGAGATCATTGGTTAGTAACTCCATATTAGACACACAAGCTTACCTTATTTGATTCATTACTACTATAGAGTATTCATTATGAATATCAAATTCCATTTGAGTTAACATGTCATATGCTTTTCCTTGGGGCTTCTGTGCATGCCAAATTGGAATGCACAAAACTGTTGGGGCATACATATAACTGTTGGGAAGTGGTTTAAAAGGATTGGTAGTCATGGGAGATTAATATCATATGAACTTATATAAGCTAATAATAATAATAATAATAATAATATTACCCTATATAAGCTAATGGGTATGTACAAGCATGATGTTATGACTAGACATTAGTGTAATGTAATTTATATATGGAAAACACTCATTACTAAGTAATTATTGGATTCATCTTATGCATAAGAGATCATGGGTTAGTAACTCCATATTGAACACAAAATCTTACCTTATTTGATTCATTACTAGTATAGTGTATTCATTATGAATATCCAATGCCATTTGAGTTAACATGTCATATGCTTTTCTTTCGAGCTTCTGTGCATGCACACCATCCATAGGGTTGTTGTGCATGCCAATTTGGCATGCACATAATTGTTGGGAAGTGGTTTAAAAGGATTGGTAGTCATGGGATACTAATATCATATGAATTGATATAAGCTAATACTAATACTAATAATATATACTTATATTATTACCCTATATACGTTGATGGGTATGTACAGGCTTGGTTTTATGACTAGACATTAGTGTAATATAATTTATATATGGAAAACATTCATTCCTAAGCAGTGATTGGATTCATCTTATGAATAAGCGATCATGGGTTAGTAACTCCATATTGAACGCAAAATATTACCTTACTTGATTCATTACTACTATAGTGTATTCATTATGAATATCCAATGTCATTTGAATTAACATGTCATATGCTTTTCCTTGGGGCTTCTGTGCATGGCATGCACATAACTGTTGGGGCATGCAAAAAAATGTTGGGAAGTGGGCATGCACATAACTGTTGGCATGCACAAAACTGTTGGGAAGTGGGAACTGTTGGGGCATACACAAAACATGTCACATGCTTTTCCTTAGGGTTGCCGTGGCATGCAAAAAACTGTTGGGAAATGGTGTAAAAGGATTGGCACAAAACCGTGCCATTTGTATTCATGAAAACCTGATACAAGACCAATTGAACATATGTCCTTTTAATGAAAGAGCTATATCCACTTAGAAATACTTTTCATACATATAACTCTGAGTTGCTTTCTTCAGCCAAACCTGATTTCTATAAAGAATACCATTTTGGATTTCGTCCCAAATTGGGATGGTACTTCATTGACTGATCCAAAATGGATTCAAAGAAGGTTAAGACAACTCATAACACATAGAAGCAAATCAGAACGCCCATAATGGCTTCAGCAGGCAGCGAAAGGGAAAAAATTCAAATTTCCTAAAAATCAGTGAAAATGGCATAATCACGAAGAGCGCATCGCAAGCTTTCTAACGACACAAACGGCTCATCAAATGGAGTTACGGATCAAAATTTATAAGCAGTCAAAGTTTAGTCAAACTTGGTCAAACATGCAAAAGTCAAAGTGACACGTGGCACCACTGAAAGGGTGACACGTGGCACAACTGAGTTGGCAAGATGATGTGGCATGGAAGACACATGGGCATGTTCGGTGATGACACATGTCAACCTCATTGGCAAATCATATTGTGACAAGTGGCTGTTTGGTGGACCAGTTATATGGTGCCACGTGGCCCAGTCATGGGTTGCCACGTGGCACCCTTCCAATGGCTGGAATGTGTAAAAGATTACTCGAATCCCCAAGAGTTGACCTTGTGACCTCCAAGTAGCCCTAAAGCCCCACGCATCATCACTAACCACTACACCACACCTTGATCCTTGTTTGTCATATGGTTCAATTATTATTTAATTGTAAAGTTTGTGCTAATGCGCCAAAAGAGGGGCTAGGCCTTTGGCCCAGCCCCTGGTTACGTATGGTACCACATGACCATAAGGTTCCGCCCGCTTGGGGGCTTAACGCAACCGCCTCTAAATTTAGCCTTTCCTCCATTTTTGCCACCAATTTAAACCACCGCTAAAACAACGGCAGAATCTTTGCCATAAGTTGTAACCACTTTCCAAAAGGGGAGGCCCATGGGATTGGACCCCGGGACCTCCGCCAACTAAATTCTTAACTTAGCCTCCACTAACCACTCCACCAACAACCACATTTATTACATAACTGTTGCCAAATTGTATAAGAAGGGCTTTCCGCCAGTGCATTCAGACACACGAGAGCATAGAGAAGGGGCAGGCTGAGAGCATCTGTACAATACATATTTGGGTGCATTTTTCAAGATTTTGGCATGGATTTCGAGATCTGCCAGTGATTAAATGCAGGAGTAGTGGCACAGAAACCGAGGCAGGGGTGTCTTGGGGCCCCGAAAGTGTCCGACTCGGATTAAGGCGTGGAGACAATCATTTTTAGGTAAAATGACGCCATGAACACAGTGGTGGTGTTGGTTTTCTGATATGAGCAAAGCTTCTATGGCTTAACTCCAGAATGAGGTATACTTATGTATTTTGCCCAATTATTTTGTGGAGTTAATAAAAAGACCTACCCATTTGAGAGCAGGACCCGAAGACGTAGTCCACCAGGGACGAACTCCATTATCAAGTTCGTTGTGTTTATATTGCATGATTGTGTCTCTTTCATTTTGAGCTTTTCCTTCTTTATGGTGTACTTTTGTTTATGCTCATTTTATGCAAGTCTTTAATAAGTCACCTGACGAAAAGATCCCAGATCATGTTGGTATCAGAGCAGTCGTCTTTGACTTGAATTGTTGAGTATGAATGCTTACTAGGGCCAAGCATAAGCAGGGTGAAGGAACTCTTAAGACGTTCAATCCTGAAGTTGGCCATACATCCCGAAGGAAGAAGATGGCAAAATAAGACAAGCATGATGAAAAGGAGAAAAACTTTCACATGGTCTTTTATCGCATGTCAGAAATGGTCAAACGAATGTATGGATATTACGAGAAGAGGACGAAGAAGAAGGAGAGGAAAAATGAAGAACATGCAGATGATGATGCTTCGATAAACCAAGGGGTTGGAGGAGATCCTCCTGAGCCTCCGTCTTCGCCTTCAAGTTCTAGTTCTTCCTCTGAGAATTCTCATCACTCTCAACATTCTAACCATAAAGCCTCTTTTAAGAAACCTTTATTAAATCTTGATGTAAAGTTTTCTTTACCTATGTTTAATGGAGATGCTAATCCTGAAAAGACAGACAATTGGATCCGACAGGTTGAAGTATATTGACGTGTTCATCATATTGACGAAGAGGAAGTTAAAGTGCAACTGGCTTCTCTTCGGTTGGAAGGCACCGCTCTCGTATGGTGGGAGAGCAAGCTACAGGACAAAAGTAAGTGTGGTAAGCTTCTTTCCCCATGGTCGGATTTTAAAACAAAGATAAGGAAGCAGTTCTATCCATTAGGGTATTTACATAAAGCAATGATGGAATGGAAAACGTTGAGACAGATTAAAGGTCAGAATGTACAAAGTTTCACAGAGGAATTTAGGAAGAAATCTTTAGCATTGAATATTCCTTTGGATTCTTATGAAACTTTAATGAAGTATATTGGTGCACTTCATAGTTATATTCGTCATACTTTGCTCTTGTTTAACCCCACTAGTCTTGATGAAGTTTGTGTGCAAGCCACTCACCTTGAGAACAGGGGGAAACATGTTCAAGAAGATCCCATGAAGAAACCTTCCAATTTCCCACAAAAGACTTTCAAGAAATTCAAAAGGAAGGGAAAGAAGATCACTACAGTAAAGAGAAAAGGAGAAAAACCATCTTGCACTCATTGCAAGAGGAGTGGTCACGATGAAGAACATTGTTGGAAACTGCATCTGGAAAAGAAACTGAAACAATTTAGTGAAAAGGGGAAGAAAAAGATTGTTGCTACAGTGCAGCAAGATCTTGGTTCCGAATCAGGAGATGAAGGAAAGATCACAGCAGCTGGAGTACAAGGTAAAGATTCTCTTCATGCTAGTTCAAGTTCCACCGATGAATCTCATATTAATGAACGAAAGAGGAATGAGTTATTTCATATACGAGTTGTATCTAAACATACTAAGATAGATACATTATTTGATCCCGGTTCCCAAGTAAACTTAATATCTGAAGCACTTGTCAAAAAGATAGGTTTTATAATGAAACCACATCCAAAGCCTTACCCTCTTGGTTGGGTATGTGACAAAGCAAAACTTAATGTCACCAAACAATGTAGGGTTAGATTTTCTATTGCTTCAAAGTTGATTGATGAAGTAGATTTGGATGTTGTACCACTTGATATAT
>ML813389.1:147511-175590 GCA_009831015.1 Picea engelmannii | reverse complement strand
TTGACTTTGTCACTTCACTTTATTATTTAAATAATTTCTTCTTTGCAAGCACTTTGACTTCTTTGACCTTTTGGGGTTTCAAGCCAATCATATGAGGGTCCTTCAACTTCGTAAGGCCATAACTCTCAAACCGTGAGGAGTTATGTGATGTTCCACATACCACTGGAAATGGCATGACATGTACTATCCATCTAGAATAGTATTACCTGGAAAGATATCAAAACTCATACCATTATACATAAAAAAAACCTTAGGTCCATTACCCAAACCTTTGTGCTACCAGACCTTCTTCAAGGGTCGACATCAATGAAAAACAACCCATTTAATCAACAATATCCCCCTTTTGCATTGATGACAACATTGATGGAATACTGAAATCATATCACTCATGCTCCCCCTGGAACCATGCCTGCATATCTATGACCAACGCTCCCCTTGGAATTGTACGTCTGTCCTCTGCATTTGATAAACCTCTCCCCCTTTGTCATCAATGGAAAATGTATCTTTCCATTCGAGGCTGCTCCCCCTAACTGACTTGTCTGATCTCCCAACCTAAATTGTCCTCTTTATGGTGCTTCCTCGTGTACATCAAATACATATAAGATAAGCATTCAAAAGAATTCATTTTGGAGTAGAAATAACTCTAAGTCTCTAGCGAAGATACTCAAAGGCTTACTGTGGAAGCGGTTTTGTAAAGAGGTCTACCACTTGTTCTTTTATGCCCACATATTCAACTATGATGTTATTTTCTGCAACCTGTTCCCGTAGAAAGTGATACTTGATTGGAATGTGCTTTGTCTTGAGTTCATCACCGAGTTCTTTGAGATATTGATGGTGCTTATATTATCACAATAGATTGGAATGGGCTCATCATACTCAACCTATATATCTGTCAGAGTTTGTTTCATCCATAGAACCTGTGTACAAGATATTGTTGCTGCAATATACTCTGCCTCGGTTGTAGATAAAGATATTGATGATTGTTTCTTTCTTAGCCATGATACTAAACACTCACCCAAGTAGAACGCTGCTCCACTAGTGCTTTGTCGGTCATCAATGCAACCTGCCCAATCTGCATCTATGTAGGCAATACATGATAGATCCTTTCCTTTTTGATACCATAATCCAAACTCTTTTGTTCCTTTGAGATATTTGAAAATACTTTTCACTGCTAATACATGTGATTCATTTGGTGCTGCTTGAAATCGTGCCACCTGTCCAAATTCCTGCATTACATCTGGTTTGGATGCTGTCACATATAGTAGGCTACCAATCATTGACCTGTATTGCCTCTGATATGTAGACTTTGAATCATCATCTTTGCTCAACTTGCAACTGGTTTGCATGGGAGTGATAACTGGTTTGCAATCTTCCATCCCAAACCTCTTTAGAATATCTCCGATATACTTGGTTTGAGAAACAAAAATTCCTTGGTTGCTTTGACGTAGCTAAAGACCCATAAAGAAAGATAGGTCTTCAAGTAATGACATTTCAAATTCATTATGCATGTACTTTGCAAATTTCTGGCTTAAACTGTCATCAATACTTCCAAAAATAATATCATCAACATAAACTTCAATTAATAAAATACTATCTTGAGTTACCTTGATGTAGAGGTTGTTGTCTGCACTTCCTTTTATGAACCCTGCCTACTGTAGATATTTATCTAGTCTAGAGTACCATGCTCTAGGAGCTTGTTTTAGACCATACAGGGCCTTCTTTAATTTACACACATAATCCGCGTTCTCTGACAACTGAAATCCTTCTGGTTGTTCAATGTAGACTTCTTCTTCAAGTTCCCCATTCAGAAAAGCTGATTTTACATCCATCTGATACACTTTAATATTTTTGGAGCATGCATAAGCTAAAAACAATCAGATTGTTTTCATTCTTAAAACTGGGGAAATGTCTCTTCAAAGTCGATTCCTTCAACTTGTGCATATCCTTTACATACCAATCTAGCTTTGTTCGTTGTAACATGTCCATCTTCATTCAATTTATTCCTGTATACCCACTTTGTGCCGATCACATTATTATCCCTTGGTCTTGGAACTAATTCCCAAGTGTCATTTTTCTCTATTTGATCCAATTCTTCATGCATGGCCTTATTCCAAAATTCATCCTTGCTGGCCTCTTCAAAATAGGTTGGTTCAATCGTAGATGAGAGTGCTAGGTACGTTTTTTTTTTTTTTTTTTTTTTTTTTTTTTTTTTTCTGGTGAACATAATTTTCTTCTAGTCTCAACTCCTTCATCTTTGTTTCCGATAATCTGATATGAAAGATGATTCATATGTACTCATCTGCTAGGTGTCTTTGGAGGCACTTGTTGAACTTGCTCTTCTGCTTTTGTCGGATCCTCTTCATCTTCCCCTTCTACTTTTTCAACTTCTGCTTCTTCTTCATAAAGATGTTCCATTGATTCATTTTCATCTTCTTTTAATTCTTGTCTACCTGTTTCGTCAATTGTTACGTTGATTCTTTCCACAACTTTGTTCAATATCAGGTTGTAACACTTGTATGATTTCCTTGTACTTGAGTAACCAACAAGTACTCCTTTGTCCACACGAGAGTCAAACTTTCCCATTCCGCCATCTTCTCTTTTGATGTAGCATTTGCTTCCAAAAACTCTAAAGTGCTGCACATTTGTTGGTCTTCCTTTCCATAGCTCGTAGGGAGTTTTTTCAGTGTTGTTTCTGAGCATTACTCTGTTTTGAATGTGAACTGCTGTATGCACTGCCTATGTCCAAAAGATATCTGTCAATTTGGAATCCATTATCATTTTTGAGCCATTTCCTGTACTGTAATGTTCTTTCTTTCAACAACTCGACTCTGTTGAGGTGTCTTAGAAACACAGAATTGTCTTTTTATTCCATGCCTACTATAGTAGTTCATAAATTCCTTTGAAGTGAAATCTCCTTCATTATCAGATCTCAAGCATTTGATTTTTGAATCCATTTCATTTTCAACCATTTCCTTGTAGACCTTGAAGTTTTCAAAATCTTCTGACTTATTCCTGAGAAATAAAACTGCAGTCATTCTTGTATAATCATCAACTAATAACACAAAGTATTTCTCACCTTTTAAACCCTTTGTTGTAGTTGGTCCAACTAGATTAGTATGCACAATTTCTAGCGGTCTTGTCATTGAATATTCTTTTGATTTAAACCTAGTCTTTGTTTGCTTTCCTTGTTGACATTGCTTGCATAAAGTGTTGGTTGGTTTCGTGATCTGTGGCATTTCTCTAACTGCTTCCCTTTTGTTGACTTTGACAAGGTTATCAAAATGTATGTGACCCATTCTTCTGTACCATAGACAACTTTCATCTTCCTTTCCTAGGAAACACTTTTCATTTCTAATTTCACTTAATACATATATGTTGATTGAAGTTCTCGCAACTGTTGCAATCAATTTTCCTGAACCTTCTTTTCTTATCTCACACTTTTGTGAATCAAAAGTAACTTTATGACTTCGTTCACACATTTGACTCACACTTAGAAGATTATGTTTCATATCTTCTACTAGTAGAACATTTTCTGTCATGGTATTCTTGTTCCCAATTATGACTGTGCCTTTTCCAATGATTTTAGCTGAATCATCATTTCCGAAGGAGACTGATCCATCTCTTGCATTTCTTAATGTAAGAAACTTGTCTCTATCACCTGCCATGTGTTTTGAACAACCATTGTCAACATACCAACCACATTTCTTCTTCTTAGCTTGTAGAGTGAGTGTGCATTCTTCATTTCTATATTGATTCTTCTTTCTTATCCATGTCCTTTTCTGAGGTTCCTTTCTGTGATTGTTGTTGTTCTCTTGTGGTTCTCTAGGAGGGTCTGGCATTCTGCAATATTTAGTCATGTGTCCAAAGTTTTTACATTTGTAGCATTCCACTTCAGTGCTCAAAGATCCAAACCTGTTGTAACTTCTTCTCTTTGTTTCACTAGGCTTTCTTGTATAACCCTTTCGTGTATGAATTTCAAAGTTGTTTATGTTCCTGTTGTTAGCTCTGCAATTCACAGCTTTATGTCCAAAATTATTACATGAATAACATAAACCAAAAAATATAGTTTGATACCTGGGAGTTGAAGATATTCTGAAAGGAGGTACTCTTATGAATCCTTCTTCTTTCTGAGGCCTATCTGTTTCTGTCGGTTGTTGATTTTGAAATCTGAATCTTCTCGGTGGAGGAGTATCTCTGTAATTTTCTTTGTAGACCTTCCTATCCCCTTTGATTGTTTCTGCATAGATTTTTGGATATGTTTCTTGTTATGTTGTTTTGGAGCTTGATCCCTTTTCTGTCTGATTATATCCAAGTTCGGACTTGTCATGATGAGGTTTTTTACTGTTGATAATGTCATTCAAAACTTTTGAGTTGTTCTGCATATTTTTCTTTTGAAGATCATTTCTTAATGTGACAATTTCTGCTTCCAAATTTCCAATGATCATGTCTCTTCCTTCTAGTTGTTCTTTGAGTGCTTCTTAAATTATTTTATCTTCTTTAATTTGAACCTTCAAATTTGTGATCATTTGTTCTAGTTCCCAAGTGTCTTCTTTCTTGTCTAGTTCCACTTGTAGTTTTTTGTTTTTATTCTTTTCTCTTCTGATAACTTCTATGGCACACAACAATTCTTCTCAGTAGTAAACTTCTGCCTCTTCATATTCTTCTTTTGCGTCTTCATATTCTTCTTCAGAGTCTTCTTTATCAGATTCTTCTACTATCATGAATATAACTCTTTCTGTCTCACTGTCACTGACTTCATCCTCATCTGATGATGAGATGTCTTCTTTGGTGCATAAGCTTTTCTTGAAAACTTTCTTTGTGGTTCTTTTTCCTTTATATGTTTGTTTGCTATTTGAGTAACCTTCATCATTTCTCTTTTTCTTATGAGAAAATTTGTTAGCAAAATGACCAATACCATCACAATTAAAACAAATCAAAGGAAGCTTACCTCTATACATGCCGTTGGTTTCCTTGTTCAATCTTCTGACAAAGTTGGCCACTTCTTCATCATCTTCCGAGACGTCACTGCTACTACTATGTTCTTTTTCTTTTTGCTTTCCCTTTTGCTTTGACCTTTTGGATGCTTTGAAGGCTGCTTCTTTTATATCTGAATTTTCCTGTTTAGTTCTCATTTCATATGCTGTGAATATTCCATGTAGTTCGTTCATTCTTATTGAGTTTAGATTTTCTCTTTCTTCTGGTACTGATATCTTAGGGTTAAATCTCATAAAAAGAGATCTTAGTACCTTTTGAACAATTACAGATTCTTTGATCTCTTCTCCCAATCCCAAGATTGCATTTACTATTTCATCGACTCGTAAAAAGTAAGCTGCAATATTCTCATCTTCCTTCATATTTAGTTGTTCGAACTGACCTCTGTGAGTTTGAATCTTTGTTGCTTTGAATTTTGAATCTCCTTAAAAAATATTTCGAAGTGTCCCAAATATATTTAGTAGATTTACAATGTGCAACTTTGGTGAATACCAATTCTCCAAGACCATTCAAAAGTGCATTTGTGGCTTTGGAATTATTCTGACCGAGTTTCACTGCTTTTTCATTTGTCGGCGAAACTGTTGGTGTTGTGTATCCATCTACAATTGATTGCCAAATTTAAAATCCCTGTTCCTGTATATATTTCTTCATCCTTATGCTCCAAAATGCATACTTCTGTCCATCAAACTGTGGTATTCCATTTTTATACATGTTGTTTCTCTCCATGATCTACCTTTCAGTGTTTAAACTGATTTCTAAAGGAACCTGCTCTGATACCAATTTTTGGATTACTAAGAGGGGGGGTGAATCAGTAATAGAGCAATCTAATCCTTTTTAACCATATAATGCAAGTGTTATATCAATGTAGCATTATCATCCAATATTTGTAGAGTAAATAAATAATGAACAAATGAACAATCATACACATACACAGTACACCAATGTTTTTATGTGGAAACCCAAAGCGAAAGAAAACTACATAATGGTTTTTCTTATATGTCTAGAAGAATTACATTCATTGGAAGCATCAAATTCCTTTGTTTTCCAGCTACAACTGGAAGGAGGCTCCAACCCCTTAGTTTCTCAAGCTACAACCTGAGGGAAGTTCCAACTCCCCAATTCTATGGCTACAACAAGAAGGAGGCTACAACCTCCTATGTTCTCCGGCTATAACCAGAAGGTGGCTACAACCACCTGTCCTTGCCCCGTCCAACCGACCTGACGTATAAGTAGAATGATGGAACCACTATCACACTATCACTATGATATATACTGCTATAAACCAGTACCAATCAACCTACACCAAAGAACCTGAACCATGCATCAACCTGTACCTCAACCTGTAATCAACATGTATCATAAACTAGTGCATCAAACATGCACCAAATTGTAATCAAATTGTACCATAAACAAGTGCATCAACCATGAACCAACCTATACCTCAACCTACAAAACTTCCTTAACTTTAACAACAAGAGACTAGCATTTTCATCAAACTTTACTTTAGTCTCACATGACTAGTTTTGGAATAGTCAACAACCCTAACTTGAAATAATCATAACTATGTACCTGTAATGAATAAAGATCTGAGAATAATACACATTGTTCTTCAATGTGTTTTATGCAATTCCTCTAGGTTTCACAACTTGAAACCTCTCAGAAAAGGAGTTATAGCAAAAATGGCATACCTTGTTGAATTCTGGCTTATTCTAGAGAGAGAACTTGTAGGGCATTCCCCGCACAAAGTATTTATTGTATGGATCTGGAAATTTTACAAAGAATACTAAACCCTGTACTCTAACCAACACATTTGGCCTTACTTAATTTTTATATGTTATGAATAAGTTATGACGTTTTTACCTGAAATACCTGCTTTAGACTAGTTTCAAGACTAGCCACAAACCCTATTTTCCACGGAGTGTAACTCAAAAAATACAACGACCCATAAGATGGAATTTGTACCAAAACTAATTGGATATGTTTCCTCAATGGCCTCCCAACTTCATGGTCTGAATCATTCTATAAAAAAAGTTATTGCAAAAATGGTGAGATGACCTGTAAATAACATACCTTAGAAAACATCATCAAAATAATTTATCGTCCCTTGAATTTTGACCTTCTTTACTTCACCTTCCCTCTGAAATCCGGCTTAGATATCCTTTGGTTACCTCAGTCATCTGTAGATATTCAATATTCTCAAGTGCTATTTTAAAATGAGAGAGTCTTGCCTCTTATTTATACTCTCTAAGTAGCTTCCTTAGGAGCATCTTCTAGGCCACTTTGTCCACATTGTCACCTATTTACACCTTTTCCCAATTTGACACTTGTCCATGTATCCAATAGCCACTTGTCCATGTATCCAATAGCCACTTGACCACTTAACCCATTTTCCTCATTTTAGGGTTAACCTTCTTATAACCATTTTCCATAATTAGAAAGTTCTTTATTTACTTTATTATTTAAATAATCCTCCTTGACTTTGTCACTTCACTTTATTATTTAAATAATCCTCTTTGATTTTGTCACTTCACTTTATTATTTAAATAATCCTCTTTGACTTTGTCACTTCACTTTATTATTTAAATAATTCTCATTGACTTTGTCACTTCAATTTATTATTTAAATAATTTCTTCTTTGCAATCACTTTGACTTCTTTGACCTTTTGGGGTTTCAAGCCAATCATATGAGGGTCCTTCAACTTCGTAAGGCCATAAATCTCAAACTGTGAGGAGTTATGTGACGTTCCACATACCACTGGAAATGGCATGACATGTACTACCCATATAGAATATTCTTACCTACAAATATATCAAAATTTATACCATTATACATCAAACAAACTTGGGTCCATTACCCAATCCTTTGTGCTACCGAAATTTGCTACCGGGCTTTCTTCAAGGGCTGACATCAATGACAACCAAACCAATTAATCAACAACTATTGCTTCCCTTGTGAGGATTTTTGTGTGAATTATGTTTGGTAGGTGCTCAAGACACTCTTCAACTCCTTGACATACATAAAATTTTCTTCATCCTCGCCGAACACATAAATCCTCCTTCAACTCCTCCTCCCGCTCTTCCCCCATCACGCCCTCCATCGCCAGGGTGTTGTAGTTGAGAAATTTCTCTCCCATAGAGTGGTGTAGGGACCAAATCCTCCTTTGTGACATCTCCAAGTGCTTTGTCATGGACCCCTCCAAATCCTCCACCCTTTCTAATTCCGCCATCGATCCCTCCATTGTGACGTCCTCCAAATCCACCAACTTTCCCAATTCTTCCCCTGTCGCCTTTTATACCCTCTCAAACTCCACCAACTTTTCCAATCCTGCCTCTAAATCCACCTCCTTTTCCAATGCTCCACTAATTCCTCCACCTTTTCCAATCATGCCTCCAAATCCACCTCCTTTTCCAATACCTCCACCTTTTCCAATCACACCTCCTTTTCAAATTCCTTTTCCCTTTCCAATTCCACCACCAAATCCTCCTACTATCCCACCACCACCGCCAAACCCGCCACCACCACCAAATCCATCACTAAAATTATTGACGTGAGAAAATTCACACCAATAAAATAAAGTGTTAATCAACACCCTATTGAGAATGCACTAACAATGAACAATCTTAATCCTGGATCTACCAATTGATACTATAAAAAAATAAAAACAAAAATTGCGTGTTGAAATTATCAACGTCAACAAATGCACACCCAAAACAAAAGTGTTAATCAACACCTTAACGAGAATACACTAACAATGAACAATCTTAATCCTAGATCTATCGATTGATACTATAAAAAATATAACTACATCAAACTACTTGATCCTTAAGCTATGTCTAGGTTAAGTTGGATCTCATCTTTTATTTTTCATTACATTTTTTTTAAGTGTATTGGCTTCTCACGTGGAGCTAGAACACTAAACTTTGCTCAATGCAATCAACATAGGATTAACTAAAATAATAACGCTAAACTTAAATACTCCCCCCCCCCATGTTTTGATTTTTTTTCTTTGATGCATTTTTTTACGATATACTGCATTAAATACCATATGTTAAATGTGGGTGATATTTAAAGTAACCCCAAAATTTGAAAACCATTTTCAATTTGTCTTTAGTATGTGGATTCTCTTCAACAATCTAAACTACATGGAAATATCTCTTTGGTACATGTATATTCCACAAACACAACCTTGCTAAAATAGAATGAGATTGAACCATGAGAACATGTCTTAACAAAAGGAACCTACAAACTAATCTAAATTGTATATTTCTTAAATGACAATAATTTTTTATAACTTGATTAGGGATACATTGATGTAGGTAGAGAAAGTTTCATATTTTGCCTACAAACCATCTTATCGAGATTCCACATACTAAAAGCCAATTTCTTTAAAATTATATAGGTTTGTTTCTTTTTGGAATTAGGATTAGTTGAATTTTCTTGGATTCTATTTCCCATGAAAGAGTTAAAGGTATTAAATTATAATTAATTGGAGGTGAATCATCTAACAATCACATGGGTAATAGAAGAATTTCATCTAGAGGGGAATTTAATATCAACTCATACTCGAGGTATCAACACATTGTCATTGAATGTTTACAAGTAACATGAATGTGTTAAAATATTGTGGAGAGGTTACTTTATCATCGAGATGGGCCAACTGAAATGACCATCAATTATAGCATATGTGTGAGCGAACAACATCTTCTTTGGTTTTTGTGCACTCTAACCTATTGGTCCCATCTCACCCAATTTTATTCACATTTTCTTAAGTTGTACCAACTACCCATGAAAATGTCCCAATAGGTAATAATCACCCCAATTCCCTCTTAATCTAATATTCCTCTCACCATATGTCATTTATGATAAGCTTGTTGGAATCTTATTTTTTGGGGCACTATACACAACTACCATCTGCGTACTAATGAATAAGAAATAAATGTAGTTGTTGAATGGAGACTTTATTGATTACTCATCTTTCATCCAAAAGAAACACCTCTTCTCTTTCCACATTGTAATCACCAGGACAACTCGACGTTTTCTTTCCCTCGCTTCGGGGGTATGCTAGTTTATTTGTTTTATGATAAGAGTTGGTGTCCACATTGAAAACATAGATATGGACGAGCTTTGACATGTATTAGATCTCCCATGTTTCTTTAATAATTTTATTTAATAGCTGCATGGGCCATAGTATCAAAGTGAGGGGTAAATAATGTTTCCTTTATACTGAGTTTGTAAAGAGGTATAATTGAAATACAAGTTGAGTCATGTCAAAAGTGAAAAGTTAAGAGTGTTGAGTTTGCAGTCAAAATGGTGTAGAAAATTTTTAATAAGTGTCTAAGCCATTGTACCATACTTCTTGAGATAAAGAGTTGAAGTCATACTAAAAATTGTAAAAGTGTGAGATGAGTCTAGAGATTTTGTGAATGTAACGAAGATTTTGCAGAGTCTCAAAGTTTGTAATAAAGTCCTTGTGCAAGTTGAGTTATTTTGAAGTTGAAGCTGAGAGTCTATTGATGTAAAAATTCAAGGGATCAAGTCATTTCAATAGTTAATACAAGTGAAGTTGAATTCAATGAGTCAATGGATGAGCTAAATTCATGATGAGAGTATAATATTCATGATGCAATACTAAGGGTGCATGATTGGTGTTACTCGACACCCCAAGTTAATTTTAGGAATCTAAATGTAGTTTTTTGATGCAAAGTTTTGAAGTCATGTGAAATATTGACAGTTGATTCAAAGTAAAGTTTAAGTCATGTCATTGGTGTGTCAATTAAGTTTTCCAAACCAAGGTCATAGGTTTCTTTTTGGAAATTGTGCATATTCCAACATGAAACATATGTACTTTATATGTATGTCAAAGGAGATTGTAGGTGTCTTTGTCAGACAATTGGCTTAGGTTGATGGATAATTGGTATGGATTGATGGTTGTCATTGATGTCAACCATTGGATAAGGATATTGTATATTGATGTCAATTTTTAGTGATTGATGTCAACCCTCGAAGAAAGTCTGGTAGCGAATTCCTGTAGCACAAAGGTTTGGGTAATGGACCCAAGTTTGTTTGATGTGTAATGGTATGAATTTTAATATATTTGAAGGTAATACTATTCTATATGGATAGTACATGTCATGCCATTTCATGTGGTATGTGGAATGTCACATAAATCCTCACGGTTAGAGAGTTATGACCATGTGAAGTTGGAGAACCCTCATGAGTCATCTAGAAGCCCCAAAAGGTCAAAGTAGTCAAAGTGGTTGAAAAGAAGAAATTATTTAAATAATAAAGTGAAGTGATGAGTGTACTATAATTCAAAGTGGATACAAAATAAATGATTTAAATAATAAAGTTAATGGAGAAATTACTAAGTGGACAAGTGGTTAGAAGTGGGATAGCCCTAAAATAAGAAAAGTGGTTTAAGATGGTTAGAAGGTAATCCTTTGAGGAAGCTACATAATAAAGTGAAGTGATGAGTGTACTATAAGTCAAAGTGGATACAAAATAAATTATTTAAATACTAAATTTAATGGATAAATTACTAAGTGGACAAGTGGTTAGAAGTGGGTTATCCCTAAAATAAGGAAAGTGGTTTAAGATGGTTAGAAGGTAACCCCTTGAGGAAGCTACATAAAAGTATAAATAAGAGGCAAGGGTCTCTCATTTAATCACACTTGAGCATATTGAATATATACAAGTGACTGAGGTAACCAAAGGATATCTAAGGTGAATTTCAGAGGCAAGGTGAAGTAAACAAGGCCGAAATTCAAGGGAGGATAAAGTCTTTTGATGATGCTTTCTAAGGTATGTTATTTACAAGTCATCTCACCATTTTTGCAATGAATATTTTTATACAATGATTCAGACAACAAAATCTGGAGGCCGTTGAGAAAACATATCCAAGTAATTGTGATAAAAATTTCAGCTTTTGGGTCGTTTTTGGGAGTTACACTCTGTGGAAAATAGGGTTTGTGGCTAGTCCTGAAACTAGTCTAAAACAAGTGTTCTGGGAAAAACGTCCTATCTTCTTCATAAAAGATCCAAATTCAGTAAGACCAAATGTATTGGTTAGATTACAGTCTGTAGTATTCTGTGTACCATTTTCAGATCCATACAACAAATATTCTGTGCAGTGAACGCTCTACAAGTTCACTCTCTAGAATAAGCCAAAACTCAACAATGTATGCCATTTTTGATATAACTCCTTTTCTAAGAAGTTCCAAGTAGTGAAACCTGGAGGAATTGCATAAAAGACACTGAAGAACATTGTGTACTATTTTCATATCTTTATTCATTACAAGTACATAGTTATGATTATTGCAAGTTAGGGTTGTTGACTAATCCAAAATTAGTCATGTGAGACTAAAGTAAAGTTTGATGAAAATGCTAGTCTCTTGTTGTTAAAGTTAAGGAAGGTTTGTAGGTATGCGATCATATATACCAGATCTGTTACAAAGTTACAAATAAGATTTGGATGATGAAATTGATGAGGGATTTTGGTTGAGGTATGTTACAAATAGAGGTTGTATAACAGTGAGGTTGTGGCACATGATTTGATGTAATGGTTTATGGTATTTGGTTATGGATAGTGTGATATATTGCTAGAGAAATTTTGATGGGTATATTGGTATATGTATTTGATATATGGTTGAGGTACATGTTGGGTACATGGTTGAGACAAGTAGTTGATGAGTTGGCACATACATGAGGTGTATAGTTGATGATGTTGGTACATCTTGATGAGTCATAGTTGATGAGTAGTTGATGCATGATTGATACATACTTGGTACATGGTTAGAGGCACTTGTTAATAGTATTGTTGACACATGGTTTATGGATGATATAGCATACTTGTCTTGGTATATTATTAGAAGCACATATTGATCTTGGTGATGATTATGAGTTGTTGTGATATGCTTGGTTGATGCACATCTTGGTGATATTATGCATATGGTTGAGACTTATCTTGGTGAGTAGATTTGATTTGGTTGATAAGATTGATGAGACATGTTATTGTGATAGGTTGTTTGGATAGGTTGTTGTGACAAGTTATTTGTACAGGTTTGGTGCATGGTTGATGCACTTGTTTATGGTACAAGTTGAGGTACAGGTTGGTGCATGGTTGATGCACTTGTTTATGGTACAATTTGATTACATGTTGTTTGGTACAGGTTGATTAGATGTCGTATGCTACAGGTTGTTATAGATTTTTTGGTGTAGATTGATTGGTATAGGTTTACAACAGTATATCTCACAGTGATAGTGTCACAGTGGTTCTATCATTCTACTTATATTTCAAGGTGGTTGGATGGGGCAATGATAGGTCGTTGTATCCACCTTCTAGTTGTAGCCAGAGAACATAGGGGGTTGTAGCCTCCTTATGGTTGTAGCTAGAGAATTGATGAGCTGAAGTGATACTAGACCCCTTTGGGTAAAGGAGCACTTGGCCATCATGAAACAAGGCCTCATATCCCCTCTCCTCAATAGAAGAAACTAACACTAAGTTCTTCTTCAACCTCGGAACATATAGGACCTCTATCAAAGACATGGGAGGAATAGACTCCCTCTGAAATGATATAGTCTCACAACCAATTGCCTTGACCACCCGGTCATCTCCAAGCACTACCTCAAAATCACTAATATGAGTAAGGTCTGTCAAGTGTTCATGAACCCCTATCATATGGCGAGAGGCACCACTATCAATATACCACATATTTGAATGAGTGGTCCTCATGGATAGACACACAACCAAGGAAAAATCCTTTTCAAACTTGGTGGAAAAATCTTCCACCGCTGCTGAAGATGTTGTTTGTTTCTTCTTCTTATTAGGACACTTACCTGCATAGTGCCCAAATTTATGGCATGCAAAGCACTTGACTTTGCTCATATCTTTCTTCGCTTCACCCTTGGGTTTGTTACCACCCTTAGGACCCTTTGTGAACTTCTTCTTGCTATTGGAAGAAAGAGACACATTCTCCTCATCATGACTGGTGGATGAATTTCCATGTACATAACCTCTCTGAGTCTCCTCCTAAACAAAGTCATCCCAAAGACGTTCCCAATTGGGAAGCTTCTCCCTAGTAATAATGCCCTCAACAAAAACAACCCATTGTTTGGAAAATCCATTCAATGCTGTTCTCACAAGCTCACCATCAACTATGGCCTCCCCCACAACTCCAAGCTCATCCCTCACCTGTGTCAATCTAGTACGGTATGTGACCACATTTTCAGCCTTGGTCATTTTGATGTTCTTTAGTTTTTCCCTCAAAACCATCTTTCGATTCTCATTAGTACTCTGGTACAATTTAGTCAAAGACTCCCACATCTCATAGGAATTTGACTTCCCCATCAAGTCAAGAATCAAATGGTCCTTTATGGCATCAATAATAATCCTCTTAGCCTTGATACTCTTCTTAGTGTAAGCTAGAAGAAGAGTAACATCAGTAGGTACCACCACAGGATGAGTTGTGGTATTTTCCACAATGTCCCACAAATCGTTTTCTTGCAAAAGAAAGATCATTCTCTCCTTCTAAGAACCAAAGTTTGTTGCACCATCAAGTCTATCCTCAACTCTCAAACCTGTAGCCATTGACCCCTTTCTGCTGAAAATGACAAATTCAAAATTCTTCCCTGTGAAGTGACTGTTGTCCCAACTTTCTGAATGCTGAAATTTCTACTTCTTTTCAACTCAGCTCTGATACCATGTAAAATTTCAGACCCCAACCCAGTTTCATTCTCGTTGATTTTTCAACCAATGTTTAATGCCCAAACCTAGTTTTATAACAACAAATAAAACTCAGTAGAAAAATAAATTTCAAAACTAAAACATGAGGATTTAGAACTTCGTTTTAACACAGAAATAAAATATCAGCAACACATAAAACTTAGAAAAATATTGACATAGAGATTTTCGATCTAACAACGACCCTGGAAAAACCCACAAGGGGAAAACCAGTGAGAGAGGGAGTTTTTATTATTTATGAGGTATGAGGAAATGTATTTTACAACAGTCAATAATATCAGAAATTTAATACAGACTTATCTCGAAAACTGTGCCAAGATTTGTCTTAAAAAATGCTGAGCCAAACTCCTCAAAATTCACAACAGAATTTCCTGTAGCAATGCACAGGTCAATTCCTCAATTTCTGAACCCTCTTTGACTTTATGGTCACCTCAAAAATTGTGCCAAACAACAACAACAATTTTATGGGCAATAAATGCTTGTACGACCGCCTTGGGAACTATGCCAAAACTCAGAAAATATGCACAACAAACTACCTCGAAAACTGTGCAGCAAAAACAACAGTACATACTGATAAAATCCATACAGTACGTCTTGTTTCCTTTGCTATACGCTATCCCTGAATTTTTGTGCAATTAATGATTGTACGACCTTCTCAAAAATCCGTACAGTATGACCTTCATTTAATGTTGTAGCTTGCCTCTATTTATGTGCCGACTTTAAAGCTGTATAGCCCTCCAAATCCATACAATACGACATGCTATTAATGGTTGTACTCTCTCCTCAAAATGCATGCCAAATTTTCCCTCTTTCTATCTTGGAATGTGTGCCCTAGCTTAGATAGTGGCCTCCTTCTTTAGCTCCCCCTCTTCTCTTCTCTCTTGCTCTCTCAAAAATGAATGAACAACCCAACAATGGGTGCGCCCTCCAACCCTAATCGACCTCATGAGGTAGGTGAGGAGTTTCTTAATCCAATGGCTGAGATTAGATTAGATGGGTGGATGAGATTTAATGTCTCTTCACTCACCCTCACTATAGTCATAAATTCACATTTTAATTTGTATCTCATAAATTAAAAGACTAGGGCCCACTTTAGGCACTTTCTCACCCATTAGGCGCCTAGGGATAAGAAACACTTGCCTAAGTACTTTTTAATTAAAATTTTATCAGGTTGTAGCCTGAGAAACTAGAGGGTTGGAGCCTCCTTCCAATTGTAGATGGAGAATGAGAAGTTGGTGCTTCCTTGAATGTAATTCTTGACATATAAGAAAAACATTCAGTGGTTTTCTCCCACATTGGGTTTCCACATAAATATTGGTGTACTGTGCATTGTGCGGATGTGTTTGTTATTGTTTATTATGCATTGATGAATGATAATGCTTATGATACAGTAAGATATTGATGATGAACATATGAACATGGTTGAACAAGTAAAATAATATAATTTGTGGTTTAAAGGATTAATAATTGGTATAATTTCTCATTACTGATTCACCCCCCCTCTCAGTAATCCAAAAATTGGAATCAGAGTGAGGTTCCTTCAAAAATCAGTTTAACCACTGGAAGGAGATCATGGATTATTCTGAGAATGGAGTAGCACTGTTTAATGGTTAGAATGGGTCAAAGTATGAGATATGGAGTAGAAGCACAAAATTATTTTTACAGGAACAAGGGCATTATATTTGGCTATCAATCGTTACAGGATATGATAGTTCAAAAAGGGAAAAGACTGCAACCAAGAAGGAATTGAAGAAGAATAACAAAATAGCAATGGATTTCATCTGGGAAGGATTACCTAATCCGGTAAGAGAAAATGTTGGTAAATTTTCATCAGCCAAAGAACTTTGGGATAAGTTACATATCATATATTCTTCACCCACCGCAAACTCAGAAAATGCCAAAGAAGATGCAGGTATAGATCAAGAAGAAATATGTTCACCATGTCGAACAAATTCAGAAGATGAAGAGTACATAATCAACATAGGTATGTTGTTTTTCTTTAATTGTGAAAAACACATACATCTTGAAATAAAATTCCATGAAGGAAATGAGACAAAAAAACTAATTGAAAAAGAAGACAAATATGAAGCATAATTGATCAGTGCTTTAGATGAACTAAGAAAATAAAGAGAAGAAAACAAGTTACTCAATAAAGAATTGATGAAACAAAAGGAAAGTGTTCACATTTTTGAAGAATCTCAACAGGTCATCAAGAACTTAGGAACTCAGTTAGAAGAAGCCAAAAAAATCGAATAAAATCTTAAAGATAAAAACCAGTATTTGGAAGCCAACATAGTAGCATATAAGGAAGAAGCAAAAATGAGAGAGAATATATTGACAGATCATCTTAAGGAAAGAACTAATGATCTAAACTAGCTTGAGTCAGAGTTTGGTCAAGAAGAGAAAGTACTTGAAGAAGAAATAATCACATTAAAAATTCAGCCTGAAGAAGCGAAGAGAAGAGAAGAAGTCACGAAGTCTCAGATATTAAAGAAAGAAGAAGAGGTTGAGAATCTTGGAGAAGAAGTTGTCACATTGAGAATTAAAATCATCAAGGTCAACAAGAACGTTGAAGAGATATAAACATCCACATCAGCAGTAGAGAATGAAGAGAAGCACTCTAGGTTGCTAGAAAGGAAGAATGAAGAAAAGAGAAAGAGTTACGCAGAAGTACTCAAAGGAAGGAATCATGGTCAACCATAATCTAAGAAAACTAACAAAGATACATCTTCAAGAAGACCATCCTTGTCCAAGCCACAAAGAAGCTTCAATCATGATCATGATCAATCAAGGCAGAAATTTAGAAGGACTACACCAAAAAGAAGATCATTCACTCCCATGTATGTAAATTTATTTTATGGTCATTGTTTTTATTGTACTAAATTTGGAAATAAGGTTGTAGATTGCAGGGATTATAAAAGAAATGTTCAAGAAAGAAATGCCTATGTGGCCCCACGTAACATTGAATTTTACAAATGTCATAACTATGGACACATAGCTCGTGTTTGTAGAATCATGATCGATACTTCCATGAAAGAGAACACTAATATCAAATATAAGAAAGTATGGATAAGAAAACATGAAGAATAGGTGAACAAAGACCAGGTCCCAAAGATCGCAAGATTGACAATAAAACGAGATGAAGAAAAATTAGAGAAAAAGAAAGATGTCAGATACATAAAGGTTTGGAAAAGAAATGAAAGAAAAGAAGGACAGGTAAATAAGGAACATGTTCAGGAGATTGTACTTTCAGTTATTGTAGTGAAAGATGAATCCACAGACAAAAAGAAAGAAGTTAGAGCTCAGAGAGATGATGAATCCACATCAGAGTAGGAATTGTTCTGAGCCATATGGCTTAGAGAATCCTAGGTAAGATGAATAATAAACATGGGGAGTCTATGCGGTAGCTGAGACAAAACATAGAACCATCCTTCTAGTAGCTTGCAGAATTTGAGTACACATATTCAGAGCACTCAGTTAGCAGAAGTACAATATGATAGATTAATCAGTTGTAGTAGTAAATACTTCATGATAGTACAGTGACATATGAGTCAAAATTATGGATAGTTGTGTAGCAGAGTATTGGATAGTATGGATAGAGATGGATTCGTAAGAAAACTTAGCAAGTTTGGAAAGATATATGGCAGTGGATGAGAACATGGATTCATAGATTGGTTAAGAGACAAAGGAACATTATCATAATGGATGATAATTACACATGAATATTTGAATGCTTATTCTTGAATGATTTTCATATATTTCATTTGATTACACAAGGAAGCACCAATGGACAATAACTCCAAAAGGAAAAAGGTACATAAAGACTTATATTTTTTCTACACAATATCTTGCAGAGAAGTCAAGAGGGAGAAACATAACCAAAAATATAGGTAGAAATATCATTCAGATAAGTTGTCAGACAGAGAGATAAGAATATAGGTATGATTCCATGGGAAGAGATTTATCATATGCAAGATAGAGAGTTAGATGCTTGGAGAGAGAGAAAAGAGGAATGTTTCTAGGTGGAGAGATATCACAAGGGAAGAATGAGCGATATGAATTCAGTGTTGCATAATAGTGATGCCCTTTTTCAAAGGGGGAGATAATATTCATATGAAGGGAGAGAGAGTAATCAGAGGATTATAAACAAAAAGAAAAATCAAAGGCATGTAGAGAGGGGGAACAACCCCAAGGAGAGTTCAGTCAGGGAGAGCATCCCCAAAGGGAGATACCCTTTTCCATTGATGTTAAAGGGGGAGAGATAGAAACATTGATGAGGAGTATAAGCATGGATGTTATCATGACTAAGTGTTGCCATCAATGTTGGTGTTTCCATCAATGCCAAAGGGGTAGATTTTCAGAAAATTGGCTTAGGTTGATGGAAATTTGGTATGGATTGTTGGTTGTCATTGATTTCAACCATTGGAGAGTGATATTTTAGATTTATGTCAACCCTTAGTGATTGATGTCAACCCTTGAAGAAAGTACGATAGCGAATTTCGGTAGCAGAAAGGTTTGGGTAATGGACCCAAGTTTGTTTGATGTATAAAGATATGTGTTTTAATATATTTTAAGGTAATAATAATGTAGATGGATATTACATGTCATTCCATTTCCGGTGGCATGTGGAACGTCACATAACTCCTCATGGTTAGAGATTTATGGCCGTGTGAAGTTGGAGAACCCTCATGAGTCATCTAGAAGCCCCAAAAGGTCAAAGTAGTCAAAGTGGTTGAAAAGAATAAATTATTTAAATAATAAAGTGAAGTGATGAGTGTACGATAAGTCAAAATGAATACACAATAAATTATTTAAATAATAAATTTAATGGAGAAATTACTAAGTGGACAAGTGATTAGAAGTGGGTTAGCCCTAAAATAAGGAAAGTGGTTTAAGATGGTTAGAAGGTAATCCCTTGAGGAAGCTACATAATAAAGTGAAGTGATGAGTGTACTATAAGTCAAAGTGGATACAAAATAAATTATTTAAATAATAAATTTAATGTAGAAATTACTAAGTGGACAAGTGGTTAGAAGTGGGTTAGCCCTAAATAAAGAAAGTGGTTTAAGATGGTTAGAAAGTAACCCCTAGAGGAAGATATATAAAAGTATAAATAAGAGGCAAGGGTCTCTCATTTAATCACACTTGAAAATATTGAATATGTACAAGTGAATGAGGTAACCAAAGGATATCTAAGGCGAATTTTAGAGGGAAGGTGAAGTAAACAAGGCCAGAATTCAAGGGAGGATAAAGTCTTTTGATGGTGCTTTCTAAGGTATGTTATTTACAAGTCATCTCACCATTTTTGCAATAAATATTTTTATACAATGATTCAAACAATGAAATATGGAGGCCGTTGATAAAACATATCCAAGTAATTGTGATAAAAATTTCAGCTTGTGGGTCGTTGTATTTTGGGAGTTACACTCCGTGGAAAATAGGGTTTGTGGCTAGTCTTGAAACTAGTCTAAAACATGTGTTTCAGGTAAAAACATCATAACTTATTCATAACAGATCCAAATTCCATAATACCAAATGTATTGGTTATAGTACAGTCTATAGCATTCTGTGTACCATTTTCAGATCCATACAAAAAATATTCCATGCGGTGCACTCTCTACAATTTCGCTCTCTAGAATAAGCCAGAATTGAACAAGGTATGCCATTTTTTCTATAACTCCTTTTCTGAGAGGTTCCAAGTAGTGAACCTTGACAAATTGCATAAAAGACACTGAAGAACATTGTGTAATATTTTCATATCTTTATTCATTACAGGTACATAGTTATGATTATTGCAAGTTAGGGTTGTTGACTAATCCAAAATTAGTCATGTGAGACTAAAATAAAGTTCGATGAAAATGATAGTCTCTTGTTAAAATTAAGGAAGGTTTGCATGTATGTGATCATATACACCAGGTCTCTTACAGAGTTACAAATCAGATTTGGATGATGAAATTGACGAGGTATTTTGGTAGTGGTATGTTACATATAGAGGTTGTATAACAGTGAGGTTGTGGCACATGGTTTGATGTAATAGTTTATGGTATTTGGTTATGGATAATGTGATGTATTTCTAGAGAAATTTTAATGGTTATAATGGTATATGGTTGAGGTACATGTTGGGTACATGGTTGAGACAAGTAGTTGATGATTTGGCACATAGATGAGGTGTATAGTTGATGAGTAGTTGATACATGATTGGTACATACTTGGTACATGGTTGGAGGCACTTGTTAGTAGTATTGTTGACACATGGTTTATGGATGATGTAGCATACTTGTCTTGGTATATTATTAGAAGCACATATTGATCTTGGTGATGATTATGAGTTGTTGTGATATGCTTGGTTGATGCACATCTTGGTGATATTATGCATATGGTTGAGAGGTGTCTTGGTGATTGATCTTGGTGAGTAGATTTGATTTGGTTGATAAGATTGATGAGACATGTTGTTGTGATAGGTTGTTTGGATAGGTTATTTGTAAGGTTTGGTGCATGGTTGATGCACCTGTTTATGGTATAGGTTGAGGTACATGTTGGTACATGGTTGATGAACTTGTTTATGGTACAGGTTGATTACAGGTTGTTTGGTACATGTTGTTACATATTGTTTGGTGCAGATTGTTTGCTACATGTTTACAACAATATATCTCACAGTGATAGTGTGACAGTGGTTCCATCATTCTACTTGTATTTCATGGCGGTTGGACGAGGCAAGGATAGGTGGTTTTCGCCACCTTCCGGTTGTATTCGGAGAACATAAGGGGTTGTAGCCTCCTTCTGGTTGTATCCATAGAATTGGGGAGTTGGATCTTCCCTTAGGTTGTAGCTTGAGAAAATAGGGGGTTGGAGCCTCCTTCCAATTGTAGTTGGAGAATGGGAAGTTGGTGCTTCCTTGAATGTAATTATTGACATATAAGAAAACAATTACGTGGTTTTCTCCCGCATTGGGTTTCCATGTAAATATTGGTGTACTGTGCATTGTGTGGATGTGTTTGTTAATGTTTATTATGCACTCATGAATGTTAATGCTTATGATACAGTAAGATATTGATGATGAATAGATGAACATGGTTGAATAAGTAAAATAATATACTTTGTGGTTTAAAGTATTAATAATTGACATAATTTCTCATTACTGATTCACTCCCTCTCTCAGTAATCCAACAATCTTGTTGGATATTGGTGACCACCCACCTGTTCCAAATTCCAACTGGCTCATCTTGACAATTTTCAGTCCAACATGTTTATCTGTAATCGGGAAATTTCTTTGTAATATCATTGTAATATCATTGTATTTCATTGTAATATACCTACTTTCATTTCATTCTAAAAATAATCTAGATCATGTCATTGGTTTGTCAATTAAGTTTTCCAAACCAAGGTCATAGGTGTCTTGTTGAACATTGTGCATATTCCAACATGAAACATATGTAGTTTATATGTATTTCAAATGATATTGTATATGTCTTGTTGGATATTGATCCAGGTGGATACTGGTGGCCACCCACCGGTTCCAAATTCCAACTACCTCATTTTGACAATTTTCAGTCCAACCCGTTTCTCTGTAATGGAAACATTTCTTTGTAATTGTGGGTTCTTCACTTCTGGGGCTGTCTTGAAGCCCTACACAACATCCAGGAGGAATTTGGTGGCCACTCACCTATTCCAACTAGATTATTTTGGAAGTTTACATGTCAGTACATCTTTATGTACTTCCAGGGCCATTTTGGGGCCCTAAACAGTGTTTTCTTGGATTTCCACAGTCAAATTATAAAATAGTTAGAGTTTGATGAAACAATGCATATCTCACTAAAATACCTTTCCAATGGGCTATCACATGCCTAAAATGAAGATCGTATGCAAAAGTTACAACCCCGGGAAGTTGATGTACTAACTTACCCCAACGGGGTTCACATGACTTTTGACGCTTCATCTCCTAGGGTTAGGTTTTTGGATGTCTAGGTTTTTGGAATTCATGTTTATCATAAAAAGGAATTCAGAGCCTCATTGTATTCATATTCTTCTTGTGAATGAGCATAGCCGTCACATCTCTTCTCAGAGATAAAGCTGCCACCATTCTAGCAAGTCTGACACTCTATTATTTTACAGTCTCTGTGCATTTATTTCATTAATAGAAATCATGTATTGTTGTATTTATCTGTTTATGGAAATTTTTATGCTTATTTCATTGTGATATCTCTGATTTCATTTCGTTCCGAAAATAATCCAGATCAATGGTATCAGAGCAGACTGATCTTGATCGTTTTTCAGTGCATGTCCCCAACGAGGTCCGAGTATAACAAGTTGGGTCTCGAGCTTGTCTCTCTTGAGGAAAATCTCTCTCGTACGCCCAAGAAACCATATATGGTGGAAGAAAATAAAAACGGTGGAGCATAATATTCTATTAACCTGTTTCTTGAGAAATCTCTCACGTGACAGAGAGATGAAATGATGAATAATTTTTCCCACATCCTTCATTGTCTGCCGATAGCAATAGGTGCATCTTCACCAAGCAACCACTTTGGAGGAGCTTCTCCCTTCAAGGTATAAGTTAATTTTTATATTCCTGTATTTGAAGGTCAGATAGATGCGCATGCCTTAGAAAAATGGTTAAATATGCTAGAAGGTTATTTCTCTGTTTACAATTTTTCTGACAGGGAAAAGATCACCTTCACACTCCTCAAGGCTCTCCCCCATGTCAAACATTGGTGGGAAACTTACTGGGAGAAAAGTTACAGAGAGGAATCTAGAATATATGGGGCCGAGCCCACTTGGGAATTTTTTGTGGATGCGGTCAAGGAATAATACTACCTTGTTGATAACTATGAAAACTAGTACATGAGATGGACAAGACTGCGGAAAGAGAAGAGACAAACAGTGTTGGAGTTTACAAATAATTCCCATACATTGCGCACCAAGTTAGGTATCAAAGATTACAAGTGACATCTGGTTTGGAAATACCACGGGGCTCTGCATAGGTACATCCAAACAAAAATGGATTTCCTAAACATCTCATCATTGGGAGTTTCCTATCGATATGCTGTCAAAATCGAGCAAAAATTTAGGCACCAGAACAAATGGGAGTTTCGTTATGCAAATCTGCAACAACCAAATCATGGTAAAGAAGACCCTAATCTACAACCTCCCGAAAACCAATCCAAGAAATAGGAAAATAAGGGTAAAGGAAAGACGAAGATTGACATTGGGAAGTGGTGTGATTTCCACAAAATCCCATGGCACAACACCGATGAATGTTGCTCGAAAAATTCATTGGTGGTCGAGGTCAAAGATAAGGAGCTGAATCACGATTCAGAATATGATCCAGAAAATATTGAAAACAAACAGATCATCGACGCACACCCCACTGCTACTGTCGCGACTGCAAAAATTCAACCAGAAGAACCAGTGGTTCTTGAAGAGGGGGAGCACCTCTTCCATTCACATATGTAGGTGAAGGGGACCCCATTACATTTCATTGTTGATAGCGACAGCCAAAAGAACCTCATCTCAGCTGAGGTCGTCAAACGGTTGGGGTTGTTGACAACACAACACCTACATCCATATAACATCGTGTGGCTTCACCAGGGATGAGATCTCTGTGTCATCCAGTAGTACCTCCTATCCTATGGCATCCAACCCTTAAAAGATGAGGTAGTGTGTGATGTTGCCCCTCTTGATGTATGTGATGTTGTTTTGGGACAACCATATATGTGGAAACATCATGTTGTTTATGAGTCTCGATCCTGTAGTGTCATTATTACTCTGGGGGGTCATCTCTACATGATGCTAGAGGTAGTTCTGACCACCGTTCCACGAAAATAGTGCCGCAAGGTAATATATCATTCTGCAAAGTTCATCCTCTTCATAGTTTGTTCAAAGGATGCACAAACTGTAACCACTGCAAGCTTAACACCTTCTATCTAGCAGAAGAAGTTTCTAGAAGAGAAATAAGATATTGTTTCTTCATCTATGATGGTGCCTACACAATGCCCCGTCAATCCCAGAGACAACGGGTTGGTGGAACAGATTCAACCCCGCCAACAATAAGTTTGTGACAACCTTCCACAGACCAAGTAGCACAACTTCTCCAATGTTACGAGGGAAAAACTCTTTATGGCTAGGGTAAACCATAACAGACAGATATGACTAGAGAAATCAACTCAATTCCAACATATGATATATAAGCCAATGTGTGAACAAGATGAGATAGAAGCCTACCTCGATCCAACGTTTGATGATGTTCCACCATTGAGCACTTCGACCCAAAGCTTTGTGCCTGCAAAAAGTTCTCAAAAAACAAGAAAAGCAAGCATATAGTGATAATATACATGGGTTAGAACATTAGATAACATAATCCATTAATAAACATAACAAACATGCCCATGGATAATAATTATATATTTGTACGATACTAATTGGACGGGAAAGGAGTATTTCTATTACTAATGATCAACATAAGTGAAAAACATTACAGAATTTCATGTCTGCATGGTTCCGAACCAAGAAACCAAGTTCCTTTCAGTTGGGTCTCCACCACTTCAGTCCTCCACCAAAGGCAAGCTCATATAAGAGAGACAATGAGGTTCTCTCAACAATAAGGGAAGATCTTGGGGGTTGAACACTGTGTTCAGACTTGAGGAACAAAGGGATGCAAACTCAATATGAAGTGATTTCTCCAGAGTAACTTTGCTCTCAAAGTTTAATGCTTTTTCCTCTTTTCCATAGTTCGGAATTGGCCCATTTATAGCCTTCAAAATGGAACTGAAGGGCCAAGTCGGAACGTTTCCAGTATGTGGAAGGCCAAGGATTAGAGATCTCCTATCGTGACATGGAAAGCCGACTTCATTTTTTATTTTTTGGCACAAATCCCAATGTACGCGGGCTGTAGTGGAGCAACAAGCGTATACGCTTGCTGTATAATAGATAGGGCACGTATATGTGGAAAAATATGTATTTTTAGCTCTGGAATCATAAAAAAGGGATGATAAGTTTGCATAGGGAAATGGAAAAAGGCCCTCTGTGCAAGATTGCAGTGGTGAGGAAAATATTGCTATAACAGATTCCCCCTAATGTGTGAGATCAGAGGAGTATCTGCGATGGCCGAAATACATTATAAATAACCTAGAAGTGGAGTGATGAGGACCCAACTGAAAAGACTAGTCTCTCATTACATTCTTCACTGACTTTACATACATTGCTGCCAATAGAATACATTGAAGATCCATGTGAAAAGATACCAAAACAAATGTCCATGGGCATGAGTAGGCAAGTATAAATGTGGTTACATGCCAAAAGTTGTCATAGTCACGAACAAGGCCCAATAAAACTAGCATCAAAACCAATCTAAAGATGTCTGTATACAATGGAGTACAATCTGATCTCCCATGATAATATGAAGTCATATGGGTACTGGTCCAGTGAAAGGCAAGCAATATATCAAGAAAGTTGCGGTCACATTATGATGTTTTCAAGTCTTCTACACTATCCGCCAAGGTGAAAGTCTACATCATGTGAATAAAGGAGTTGAGGTCGAACACAATGAGACATCGTTTGATTACCGATCATTGAGGTATACCGTTAACAAACGTGAGACAGTCTACCAATAATGAAAGTAGGTATCAAGGCACCGAGCACATTCCTACAAGTGTGAATAAAGGAGACGATGTCTAACACCTGAGGAATCCATTGATTAGGAGACATTGATGTATTCCCATCTGTCAATGGCGAGAGGGCCTGCCACTAATGACTACAAGCCTCAAGGTACTCATAAAACTCTAGGTCCCATATCCATAATAAATGAGCTGAAGTCGATGGACAAAGACCCACTGAAAGGAGAGCATTAAGGCATCTCTTATTAGTCAGCACGAGGAACAAAGCATGAGCTTCATAATTTGGTGGAAATTGGATGAAGAACATGTTCACAAACCAACGACCCTGTGCGTCTTTTGCGTGTTCTAGGTGCAAGAAGTACACGAAAAAGAGCCTCTGAATAGCAGCCAATAATGAAAACTGCTGAAAAAGGCGAGGAAACCACCAATAAGGCTAATGGCCTCCATGACACTACACGAATCCCAAAGTGTGAATAGATGTCTTGTCATCGAACACAAGGGAAACCACCCAGTCAGTGGCCAAGGATGAAATGGCGATTGCTGGGTTCAAGGTTACCTACCAATGATGAAAGTAGGGCTAGGGTGCATGATAGAACTACAATACCATGTGATTCTAAGACAAACTGAGGGTATGGACGACATGCAAAGTCAATAGTTCTGAGGAGTGGTCGACATAGGTTGATAGATTTCCTTTGAACTAGAGCATGAGATATACGAAAGACCCAGGTAGCATAGACTCAATGATGAAACAGTGGGATGCATGAGGCATCTATATAAACTCTCCATAGTGACTGGAAGAGTAACCAATCGGTAGAGAAACTCTATAACGAGATCAACTTCCTAAAGCCATGCTACACCTAAAATTACTGTGACAAATGGACTCAATAACTTTGTGCTATGTTCAAAGGCGACACGACTGTTGCCAACATAATATAGTACTCCCTTCCCGCCCGTATTTTTTTCTTCTTTTTTCATAACAAATGAATGCTATGATACAGAGGAGGAAACGAGTGTCGCAGGTAAGCAAAACTAGTTCCGATAGTGGAACATACCTATGCTCAATGCAAGGAAATGCATGCGGGAGATGGACACTCGGGGTGATGTTCCCTCCTAGGTATAGGGTGTCAAATTGCGAAGGATATAAACAAGGCTCTGCTTGGTTGAGGATGCAAAACTGCTTAGGCAAACGGCTTATAATGCAAAGTGAGAATCGGCTAAAGGCTCAATACTGCAACCAAGGGCATGAGATGTAATCACAACTTGACGCCAAAAAATGTCCTTTTTTATGTCTTTTAGTCTACTTGGTGTAAAAAGGGAGTAAAACTATGCCAAATAGATGTCCTTTCTAATCTGATTTACGAGTGTGAAAGAGACAAGTTCACTTAGCAATATTTTCTCTTTTTGAAAACGAGTTGGAAAAGAGCTTAAATTAAACTCGGATCTTTCAAGTCCAATTTAACGAGTGCAAAAGGGAAAAATCACTCGACGATATTTTCATTTTTTAGACGAGTCGGAAAATAGCTTAAATCAGACTCGTGGATGTTGTTATAATCAACATGTAACAGGAGAGGCCAAGGTTCACGAACCGACCTTCTGCGGAATGTCAGTATTTTACGAATGGATGACATGAGCTTGGGAAAACCCAAAGTTCTCCAAGTCGAAGAGGATAAAGCACCGAAGGAATACATGGTTTCTGTGATGGTTCAAATAATGTCTCTTACGGGGAAAGACATAG
>ML813389.1:132231-147026 GCA_009831015.1 Picea engelmannii | reverse complement strand
GAAGGAGGAATAGGGTGTGAAAAAATGACAGATGTCTCAGAATCTGAAGGGATCTTGGGAGAGGTCCATGCTTCAGGTATCTCAACAGTAGTCGGGCATAAGCGAGTAAGGTGGTTTCCTTCACAAGTTCTGTAAAAGAATCTAGGTTTACGCCTGGGACGTATAGGTTTCTCTATGCCCCCAGTGTCATTCACGACGGCTGGTGGCATGCTCTCGACATGACTGGCAGGGGTGAGAGAGTCATCTCCTGCATGATGAATAGACATTGGATATGTGGCATTTCTATGATCTATTTTGAATAGAATGGTACCCCCAACGTGATTGATAAGGGCTGGGAGTGGGCTATCGTCATTATTCGTAGAATATTCCGACCCATCTCCAACATGATTGACAGAGGTTGGTGATGGAGCATCAGTATGAATGACAGTGACTAGGCTAGTGGTGGATTGTGGTACTTGATGCCAAGGTCCAGGGAAAGATTGAATTTGAAACCTTGCAGGCCAGGAAGGATCTTGATTTACCCCCTACTCCAACCTAGATGGGTAGTAGCCTCCGCCAAAATGGTCTGAAGAGGTTTGCATGGGAATCATCACTGAAGTTTGTGAAGAGACAAAGATATGATAGGAATTATCCGAGTGAGGATATATGTTGCCCCCTTGTGAAGGGGTTCCATAAAGAGGGTAGTCCGGATCATAAAACTGATTCCCCCCATACAAAGTAACTTGGGGGATGTGAGGACATGTCATGGGGAAAATGTTCAGAGGAAATTTCATGGCAGATGAAGGGTACATGGGTGGAGGGTAATAAGTGGAATAAGCACCCATATGAGCACCGACTCCTGGAGGAGAATAACTAGCATTGGATCCATAAGAAGGAAGGTTCCAACCTCCCATGGGAACCTGAATCATATCAAACGAAGAAGTAGGCATTGGATCCGTGGTGCCCCCAACTCCAATGTTCGGATTCATATACATGGACCAGGGAGAGGATTGCATGGGTGGAAGCATATCAACAGAAAAATGACTAGAGACCCAAGGTGCAGACTGAGTGTTGTAGTTTTGCATACCATTGTGAAAAGTAGAAGGATTTGCCCCCATGAATTGAGTAGACATCATGGGGTGGGTAGTAGTGAATGAGGGAGTAAAATGAACTCCGTTGTCCATGAAAAAGAAACTCAATATAGACTCCTAAGGCCAACTAGTAGTCAAAGAGCATACCAAAAGTTAGACGACCAATATGCATGCAAACGGGCTAAAGTGGCTGAGTGGCCTCCCTCTCTAGAGAAGGTATGTCTCGTCCAGGAGGGACTTGAGACTCCCCGCTAAATTTTGGAGGTAACATAATCAGTTATAGGGGCCCTCGTGGGATTAACAACCATTCAGTCAGACCCCCCTAGAGAGGTAATCCTCCATAAAGGTTGTGTGTTGTCCGACCCCTATCTGACCTAGGGTACAAACATAATAACCCCTGTAAGTAACCTATCAGGTACCTAAGTCAAGCAACTAATAAACCACTGTATAACAGATGCACAAGCGAGTAGTCATAAGTCTGAACCAACGTATGGGCAGGGTAACAAAGCCCGAAACCTTGAAAGCACTGCCTCTCACGGTGGTATAGGCACTAGCAAGATCCCCAGATACGAATAAATCCATAGATATATCTTTGACGCTAGGCGAGTATCCGAGGGATATCCCTTCAACCAACTTTGCGCGACCTTGTGATTAACTCTGGTGTAAGCAGAGCCTCCTGATCTTACCAATTATACAATGGACTTCTCACCTCCCTGTCTCAGACACATATGTTGATTTAATTTCCTTGGAGAAGTTTACTCACAAAATCCTATTCCGAGGCACTAAATCCTAGACTAGTTTGTGCACTCTAAAAAATAAAATCGTGACTAATCAATTTTAATTTAAAGCATAAATTTTATTGGTCGTGATTACTCAAAAAGATATGGAGATGAAACTCATGATGTTAGAACTCTGCAAGAAAAGTAAATATGGATATGATGCAAAGTCTAACTCTAACTTTTCGATGAATGATATGCTTATAAAAACGATGCAATTTTTTATTTTTCAATTCTGCAATTTAGAAGTAAAATGCAATCTTTCACTAAAAATGCACTAAGCTAATGATAAAGATTCAAAAGACAAACACCAAGCAATGCAAAATGCCTATATTTTTTTTGTATTTTCAATTTACTTAAAAAAGAAAATGCAAGGACTAAAAAGCAACTTGATATATATATTCTACTGTGTATAAACAAACATAACCCAAGCAGAATACCAAGCAGACAAGCACACCGTCCAAAGTACAAGGACAATTCAAAAAATGAAAAGACGAGAAAGATTCCTACGAGAAATTCAACTCCAAACAGGTTTCCTGTCAATCAAGAGATGATTAACAGGCACTACAGAGACCTAAGAAGACTCAACAACCATCAAATCCCACCCAACAACCACCAAACCAAGAAAACAGGCAAGGAAAAGTGCTATATGCGACTGTTCATAGGAACAGAGTATATATACACATCTAGCAGTGAGACAACAAGTGCATACGTGACTGTCAAGAAAATAGGGAGTGTACAGTATTAAAACAAGGCTAGGCAAGGGAGAAAAGGCTGAAAACTTAGACCTAGAGTGAACAAAATCTGTCAAGCAGAGATATGACAAGAACCAGGAATGAAAAAAGAGAAATGCAAGGATAAAAAACACTTCAAACCCTTAGAAAGAAAATATTCCCCAGTGGAGTCACCATTTCTGTTACGAGGAAAAAACTCTCTATGGCCAGGGTAAACCACAACAAACAGGTATGATAGCAGAAATCAACTCAATTCCAACATATGCTATATAAACCAATGTGCAAACAAGATGTTATAGAAGCCTACCTCGATCCAACGTTTGATGATGTTCCACCGTTCAACACTTCGAACCAAAGATTTGTGCCTTCAACAAGTTCTCAACAAGCAAGCAAAGCAAGCATACAATGATAATATAAAGGGGTTATCACATTAGATAACATAATCCATTAATAAACATAACAAACATTCCCATGAATAATAATCATATATTTGTACGATACTAATTGGACGGGAAAGGAGTATTTCTATTAATAATGATCAACAAAAGTGAAAAACATTACAGACTTCCGTGTTGGCACGGTTCAGAACCAAGAAACCAAGTTTCTTTCAGCTGGGTCTCCACCACTTCATTCCTCCACCAAAGGCAAGCTCATAGAAGGGAGAAAATGAGGTTCTCTCAACAATAAGGGAAGAGCTTGGGGGCTAAACACTGTGTTCAAACTTGAGGGACAAAGTGATGCAGACTCAATATGAAGTAATTTCTCCAGAGTAACTTTGCTCTCAAAGTTGAATGCTTTATCATCTTTTCCATAGTTCGGAATTGGAACATTTATAGCCTTCAAAATGGAACTGAAGGGCCGATTCAAAACGTTTCCAGTATGTGGAAGGCCAAGGATCAGAGATCTCCTGTCGTGACACGGAAACCCGACTTCATTTTGTATTTTCTGGCACCAATCCCGATGTACGCAGGCTGTAGTGGAGCAACAAGCGTATGTGCTTGCTGTATAATAGATAGGGTGTGTATATGTGGAAAAATATGTATTTTTAGCTCTGGAATCATCAAAAAGGGATGATAAGTCTGCATAAGGAAATGGAAAAAGGCCCTTTGTGCAAGATTGCAATGGTGAGGCAAATCTTGCTATAACATCCAACAAGGCACACAACTCACCAAGATTCAGATTCAGAAAATGCTTTCCCCTCTTGCTTGGCCACTCAATGCAATGGAGACAATTGCTTCCTAAGGGGGGAGGTCTGGTCCAGGTGGATATAGGTGACCACCCACCTGTTCCAAATTCCAACTGGCTCATCTTGACAATTTTAAGTCTAACACATTTCTTTGTAATGGGGACGTTTCTCTATAATTGCAGGTTTTGCACTTTCGAGGTTGTCCTGAATCCCTACACAACATCTAGGTGGAAATTGGTGGTCGCCCACCTATTCCAATTGGCTTATTTTGAAAATTTTCATGTAAGCACATCTTCCAGGGCCGTTTTGGGGCCCTAAACAATGTTTTCTTGGCTTGTGATAATCAAATTGTAGGCATAGCTAGAGTTTGACGACATAATGCGTGGTTCTCAAAAATACCTTTCAAACGAGCTATCACACACCTAAAATGGAGATTGTATGCAAAAGTTACAACCCCGTGAAGTTGATGTACTAACTCACCCCAATGGGGCCCACATGACTTTTGGCGCTTCATCTCCTAGGATTAGGTTTTTGGATGTCTAGGGTTTTGGAATTCTTGTTTATCATAAAAAGGCCTTCAGAGCCTCATTTTAGTCATCTTATTTCCTTCGAATGAACGTATCTGTCACATCTCTTCTCAGAGATAAAGATGCCACCATTCTAGCAAGTCTTGCACTCTATATTTTTACAGTCTATGTACATTTCTTTCATTAATAGAAATCATGTATTGTTGTATTTCTCTATTTCTTGCAATTTGTATGTGTATTTTATTGTAATATCTTTGTCTTGTTGGATGAAGATGTCCCTCCTACAAGAAATAATTTTATGTAGGTATTATGTGGAATATTAAGAATTATGCAAGAAGATGTAGATTCCAAGACAAGAAAAGATGATAGTAGAAATAATACTAATGAATATGATGTTGACTCCATGAAAAAGAAATACAAGATTGATGCAGAAAGAGAAAAGGATATTTGTGGCAGAACCCTACAACAAGAAAGAAGTAACAAAAAGAAGAAGAACTTCCAATTGTGGTTGGGTAGAAGTTGTTGAGATAGCTCCACAGTTACAAATGTGGGTAGAGTTGTCTAGAGGAAGGAGAAGGTGAAGCTCTTGAAGGAAAGTGAGAAAGTGAAAAAACCTACAACTATGGCAGTTGAGGAGTATAGGAAGCTCATAAGGCTCCAGATGAGAGAACCAGAGATACCAAGAGGTCATGCTTAAGAGGATAAGGTTGGTGAGGTATATTGTAGCAATTTGAAACATATTTGTTACTGCATAGGCTTATTGTAGCTCATAGTGGGCATGGAGAAGCTCACATAAGAAGAAAGGAGAATGGATATGGATAGTTAGGTAAAGGGTTCATAAGGGAGCCACAACAAAGTGAAATAAGACATAGAATATGATGATAGAGGAAGTTGAAATAGAAAGACTCATGTGCAGGAAATCAAAAGAAAGAAGCAGTAGGAGATAGACACAACAAAGCGTAAAACATGAAGCAACAAAAGTGTGAATATAAAAGAAATAAGAAAAGAAAGGTATAAATAAAGTATTGTGTGATGTAGATGAAATAAATCCATGAAATTTACATCCCTAAGAAATGGTCCTTGAATAAATTACTTTAATGATGGTCTTGGTCATATGTATAAAGGCTAGATTAGCCTAAAATGAAAGTTGAAATTGTATGTACCTAAGTCAATATTGATGTCATCCTAATGAGGCATGTATTCCCCATAATTTTTTAAGTTCATGGTACTATAAAAACCACTTTGTAATGTAGGTTTTGTGGTCAGTTGAGACCACTGATATAGTCATGAGAGAGATTTTTCTCAACTATGGGAAGAACCATCGATTTGAGGTAGTTCACATTTGACATAAACGTTGATCTGAGGCAGTGAATGAGATTTCAAGTCATGAAAAAGGGACTTGAGTAAGTTGAGCATGAAAGGGATATTAAAAGTAATGAAAAAGAGGCTTGCGTGGAAAATTATGAAACAAAAGTTTGTGAGGTGATAGGGAACGCATGGACAAGATTCCATGAAGAGTTGTGTTCCTTGGGAGTCTGATGCAGGAGCACCAAGAGCATGGCTATGGGTATGTTGGAAAACCATGATGAGGATGATGATGATGGTGATGAAGGGGAATTAAAGGTACAAAAATGTAGACATGTGATAGATAATGGTTGATGAACCATGTACAAGAAAATGTTTCCTAGGGAAACGACAGATACAATGGTTGGCGACCCATGTACTCCGGTGGATGGTAATATTTTTATATGGAATTCAACAATGTTTAGTTTGTAGGTACATGAAAATAAAGAGGATCGAGTATGGAGAATGAATAATACCAAAGATCTCAAAATATAGAGAGCAGAGAAGACAAAGAAGATGAAGATGAAATGGGTTCAAATGACCAAGTGAAAAAGAGGAATAATGCGGTTACAAGTGTTTGTTAAGGGAGGAGTATGCTATAATTCCTACTTGTGATTATGAACAATTAAATAAATTAAATGATGCTTTGTAATGAGGTAGACTAATTATATAAAGTCTACATGAGGATGAAAGATGAGGAGAAATGAATGAACGTAGGGATGAATATTGTTGAGAGAATCATGTAGATCTTATGGAGAGATCATAGGAGATAGTTGAGGATACAATTGAGCTAATTTCCCAATTTTGATGTATCTGTTATGGTCACCTCATATTCTTTAAAGGGACCATTTGTATAATGGTGAAATATTGGGAATGGGAGTTTAATAAAATTTCCCCTTAGGGGGATTGGAGCATATTTATGATGTCTGTTGCTTTTCTTTTAGTGTAGTGTCCTGAGTTAATTTTTCCCACTGCGGCTCTGCTATCAAAAGGCTAACCATTCAAAGAATGGAAGTAAATCAACATAAGTAAGGAGTGTAATTAACTAAGAAAATCTCTGAAGTATTGATTCACAAGTTAAGATATTAACGCTATATTATCTAAGAATGAAGTTACATGATTAAAAGAAAGAAATTGCATAAATGAAATGTTACACACATTTACCTAGATATGGTACAAAGTAGTTGCACAATCCATGTTGGTGGACCCTCCCAAATGGACTGCGAGCTAACTATAACACAACATTACACAATTACAAAGAACAAGTTATATCATCAAGTTGATTTGGCATTAATTGAGTGGAGATCGAATTACATCATTTCTCCAAGTGTAGATACAAATATTAAACATTCAATCCCCATAACAATTGATATCCATTTACAATACTCCCTTTCTTCCATTTGGTTACATATTTATACAAGAAATTAAATGGGAAGGATAATATCAAATCCCCCAAACCCTAACTAACAAATCAAATGAAATTTAAGTTTTAAGCAATTTGCGAAAACTCGCCACAACAACAAATCTGGGCAAACCCAAATTAGATAATCACCCTTATCTCCTCCATAGTTATCTTTATGAGAAATACACACAATTTATACTTAAATCATGATGTTATGCACAAAACCCATGTTTTAGATTTTCTAGATTCATCTTCATCAGCTCAGAAATCACGCAGGAAGATTATTGCTGCTAATCTAGCACATAATTGATTGAAAATATTTGACCACGACTTTGAGGTTGCCATGTTGGACCTGGGTGTGATTTAATGAACAAGAAACCATGTCAAGGGTCCTAGTGACAAAACCTAGGCAACCGAGTTTTGGCTGGAGATGCAAAAGTTTATCAACCAATGATTTTTGGTACTGGAACTGAGCTAGTGGTACCGGGAATGAACTATGAAAATCATCATTAGCATGATATGTTCTAGAAATTCAATCTATTCATAGGAAATCAATAAAAAATGCAATTTTTAGATCTTAAAGCTTGTTAAAGGCATTTGACTTCAAAAACATGAAAATATATGGTAATAGGGGCAATAGCTAGGTATATGGATGAGGTAAGGATAGTAAATGAGGCTAACTGACAGGTGTAAAATGTATCAAAACAGCAGGCCGCCAATGATCCAACCCTCTGAGCAAAATTCCTTCTATGCTCTAATCAATGTATCAAGTGTTTTCTCCTTCACTCCAACCTTGTTTTTATAATATTGAGTTATACCTAACCCTAATCTCCAAAGTGATTAACGGTTGAGATTAGTTCTCGCCTCACTTGAGATTAATGGCTAATATTAAATGCTAATTACTTTTAGCATTTAAATAAATAACTCAACTAATTAATAAAAGAACTTTACTTTAATAATTCTTTTAATTAAATTAAAGTCAAGGATAGAAGGCTTTGGATGATTTCCACACATCTAGACACATAGACCATTGTAGAAATACATGTCCGATGCTACCATTCATCAACATTATATATTATTTAAGATGGAATAGTTTGGTTGGAGAGGTACATTGGAGGAGATTGCCACAATGAAGGGAGAGGGGATACAAGTGAGACCATGTACATGAGGGGTTTTTCCATGTTGAGCGCATGTGGTTTTACCATGTACACGAGGTTTAGGTGAGCAATCCGAATAGTCGTGAGAAGGAAACCTGAGATTTACCTCCCTATCTGAGTGAGCTATATTGGTGCACCCTCAAAGAGGCCAACCTTTACATTCTAATAGATAAGTTTCTATTTATAAAAAGCACATCATTGTTGTTTACATCTTTGTAATAAATCTAGTTAAAATATAGAACAAATCTTTTGAATATCATTTATTTGATTTATGTTATTGGATCTAGTATCAATCACTATTTTCTGCATTCCATGTTAATTTTTATAAATGATGGTTATATATTTTGAAAGGATAAACATTATAAAAAATCTTTCTTATCAAATTATAAAAGGATAAAATCAGAAGAAAATTATTTCTAACAGATTGTGAGAGTTGATTTGCAGTAGTATATAAGACCCAACATACCATGATCTTTATGCCAATGGGGGGAAACACAAGTGAATGGTGTCTCCTACTAACATAATGGTTGGTTGTGGTGTGAGTATACTTGCTTGCTCATTGTGCTCCTCCTCTTTTGTGGGATGTGCTATGTGGGTGCATGTATGTGAAGCAATAGTCATATACACTTATCTTGTGGCATCTTGGAATTGATTATAGCATGAAAAAATCTTCTCTCCTCTTATGTCTTATCCCACCTTTGTTGTGATAATTGGTTCACAATAGTATATAATTCCTAACATATCATGATCCTTTTTCCAATGGGGAAACTACAAGGGAATGATGTCTCCTACTAACATAATGGTTGATTGGTTGCAAAGACAATTATAATTGCTTACTTAACCTTCCCTTCTCCTTTATGGAATCTATTGTGTGTGTGTGAAACAACAATAGGATACAACTATCTTGTGGTGATCCAGATTTATGCAGGAACACAATGAAATATAGAAATACACATAAACGCAGATATGCAGCGGAAGTAAAACTTCATTTCATTAACAACAAATGACTAAAATATGCTTACAGACAGAATGGAAATAAAATAGCTCGGGCGTTGGTATCTTATCTCTAAGAAGAGATGTGGCGGATACTGGCCTATGAAATCTGTGTTACAATGAGGCTCGAAGGCCTATATATTATTGAGAAACAATGGAAAACCCTAAACATCCAAAAACCTAACCCTAGGAGATGAAACGCCAGAATATGGGCCCCGTTGGGGTAAATTGGTACATCAATTTCCCGGGGTCATAACTTTGGCATACTATCTCCGTTTGACGCACATGATACATTGTTAGAAATATCTACCCGAGGACTACATTGTTAACAAAGAATATCAAATTTGGAACAAACCCATATTCGTTGGAGCATTCATGCCCAAAAAACGTCGTTTAGGGCCTCAAAACGACTTCGAAAGTTCAGGACCCGAAAAACTGCTAAAAATAGTAAATTGTGCTACAATTAAGGAAACTAAAAAACCGAAAGAAACAATGGTGTGTGTCCAAGTGGAATAGGCGGGTGGCCACCCATATCCACCTAGATCATTCCTCCCCCCTTAGGAAGCAATGGTCCCCATTGCGTTGAGTTCCTCCATGAGATGAGGAAACTTTTGTTGAACTTGGTCCCTGGTGAGCCACTTGCCCTAGTGAAGGAGTTGGCCTTCTTTGACAACTCGATATAGTTGGATCCTCTGCTGGAGGGTGTTCTTGATCTGTGTGTCCATAATCTGATCAATTGTGTCTTGTTCCATGCAATCTAGGTTTAATTCTGTTTGTGTGAGTTGTTTTGCCATGTCGGATGTGTCCAGTAGAGGTGGAAAGTAGGGATGAAGGCGATTGACATTGAACACTGGGTGCAGACAAAGGAATGGTGGAATAATGAGCTCAAAGGCATTTTCCCCTAAAACCTTGGTGATGGTGTATGGCCCATATCGGAGCGGGCTAATCTTGTGGTACGGTCCAACGAGGCGCTCCTTTTGCAAATGTAACCACACTTTGTCACCCACCTAGAAGTTGTGTGGCACCCGATGTTGATCATGTCGCTACTTGTACTTAGAATTGGCTCTGTCCAAGATGGCATGAACCTTTTGGAGGATGTGATGAATGCACTCAATGAAGTTGTTTTCCTTGTCAGCCTTAGACTGGACATGGGTTGAATTTGCCCGAGCAGCCGCAAATGGCATGGCTACGTCAACGAGACATAGTGGTTGGAATCCCAAGCCCACCTGAAAGGGGCTGTGGCTGGTTGATCTATGGAGATCTCGGTTGTAGTTGTGTTTTACATAGGGGAGGCTCTCATCCCATGTGTGTGGATTCTTTGAGTTGTACATGTGCATAATGTGTAAAATCATCCGGTTGACAACCTCTGTTTAGCCATCAGTTTGCGGATGGAAATGTGTGGACTTGGTGTCCAACATCGACTAGAGGTTGGACCAAAATGTAATGAGGAACCTGCTATCCCAATCTGAGATGATAGACTGTGGAATCCCAAAGTGTACCCACACTCTCTCAAAGAGTTTAACAGTGGCTTCTGTTGTGATATTCTTCTTGCAGGCCATCATAATGGACATCTTCGAGAATCTGTCGATGACCAAAAAAACACAGTCATTTCCATGCTTAGTAGAAGGAAGGCCCGAAATCCATGGAGATGGATTCCCAAGGTTGACTAGGGGTGGGCAGCAGAGTATAGAGGCCTTGCTTCTTGATGGTCAGTTTGGAAATGACACAAGCAGTGCAAGACTTGATGTACTTCCCGACATCCTGTCGAAGGTTCGGCCAATAGAAATACTTTTGCAGTATTGCCACGGTTTTCTCGACCCTGAAATGCCTTGCGACCCGACTGTAGTGCGCCTACTAAATCATCTTGGCACGCTCGCTTGAAGGAACACAAAGATGTCCCAGGTGACATAGCAAGGCATCTTGGAGGTTAAAATTAGGAACTTGCTTACCCTCCAAGAGTGTATTGTATGTGTGGCTGAATTATGGATCACTTTTGTAGAGAAGTGGCCGATTGAAAGTATCGTGCCCACAAGATTTGAGCACTGTGGTTAGCGCCATGATAAGGGGTCGACTGAGGCAGTCTGCAACAATATTGGTGCTTCCTTTCTTATACTTAATGTTCAAATGAAACTGTTGCAGGTATGTGGACCACTTCTGATGGCGATCGTTCTGCAACTTCCCTTGTGTCTGTATGAACTGCAAGGGTCGATGGTCTGTGTGGATGACCGTTTCCTTTCCCAAAATGTAATGCTTCCATTGTCGGCAAGCCTTCACAATGGAATACATCTCCTTGTCATAAGTGGGAGACTTCTGGACTGTGTCAGAAAGTGTCTCGTTGTGATATGCCACTGGATGCCCCTGTTAAGTAAGGACTACCCGAATAACATAGTCGAAGGCATATGTCTCGATCTCAAATGGTTGTTGCAAGTCTGGTAATGTGAGCACTGGTGCAGAGTAGAGACGATGCTTCAAATCATCGAATTCCTTCTATTGAGATTCAGACCAAAAGAATTTTTCTTTCACTCCTCCCTTGGTGACTTGACTCAAGGACCAAGTGATATGAGAGAATCCCAACACAAAACTACGGTAGAAATTGGCAAGACCCAAAAGTATGCGGAGCTCTGTTAGGGTGGTTGTGGTTGGCCAATCCTGAATGACTTGGATTTTGGATGGATCCACATGCACCCCCCACTCATCAATAATGTATCCCAGATACTAAACCTGGGTCATGGAAAAAGTGCACTTCTCCAAATTGGCACACAACTTGTGTTGCCATAGTGTTTGGAGGACTTGTCGGATGTGGTGGAGGTGCTCTTCCCAAGTCTGGCTGAAGATCAGAATGTCATCCAAGTACACCACTACAGATGAGTTGGTGAATGGTCACAAGATGTCATCCATTAGTATCATGAAGGTTGCAGGGGCATTTGTCAACCCGAAAGGCATGACCAACCATTCGAAAAGGCCCTCCTTGTATTTGAAGGTAGTCTTCCACACATCAGAGGGTTCGATTGGTACCTGGTGATACCCAGACTTCAAGTTGATCTTGATGAAATATTTATCCCCCTTGAGTTGGTCCAAAAGGTCATCAATCCATGGGATTGGGTACCTATTTTGGACAGTGATATTGTTCAGTGCCCGATAGTCAATGCAGAGTCTCCAAGTCCCATCCTTCTTCTTCACCAGCATGATCGGGCTCCCACAGGGCGATGAAATCGGCCATATGTGACCTTTCTGCAACAACTCCTGAATCTACCTATTGATTTCATCATTCTCTAGAACAGAGCGCCGATAGATCGGTCCATTGGGAAACGACACACCTGGGGTCAGATTGATGGGGTGCTTGACCTGACAGTGTAGAGGCACCCCTGCGGGGGAGGTGAAGATGTCCTCGTACTCCTCCACAACCTTATGCATATGTTGCTATCGTGCAGAGGGGCCCTTTCTGGAGGTCATGGCCGCAATCTTCTTCTTTCCCTGAAGGCAGATCATCAGGAAAACAAATTTCCTGGTTTTGGCAATGCGCTTACTGCATTTTTTTGCAGTAACCAAAGAGATGGTTGTAGGCGGTGCTATTTCCGGTATCCTATACAACTTATTGCCCAAAGTAATAATAACAAAACGAGGTCTGGATTCATACACAACATGTTGCTTCCGCAAGTGTGGTTGGCCTAATAATACATTAGAAACATCAAGAGGAGAAATGTCACATAATACCTCATCCGTGAAGGGCTTGATGTTGTAGGGAAGGTGACATTGTTGGCTTACGTGGAGGTCTCGTCCTTGGTGCAGCCACCCGATGGTGTATGGTTGTGGGTGTGCTGTGGTCGACAAGCCCAACCATTTCACAACCTCTACTGAGATGAGGTTCTTCTGGCTCCCGCTGTCGACAATGAACTGCAATGGGGAACACTTTACCCACATCTGGGAATGGAAGAGGCGCTCCACCTCCTTTGGATATTCTAGTTCTTTCTTCTGGATCTTCGTGGTGGAAACGGTGGCATTGGGCTCTGCATCGATATTGCTTCCCCCTGTCATTCCCTTTGTTGGGTTTTGATTCAGAGTCGGAGCCTGCATTTGATTTAGAAGCCTTTGTTGGACACACCTACCACACTTAGAGGGTGGGGGTGAATGAGTGTGGGGCTCTTTTTCCCAAAACTTCCCTCTTGCACTAAAAGTCATCAATTAACATTCAACATTTATTCATTACCCATTGATGTCATTTATAACCAGTTAGATGTGGGCACATATTAACAACATATATCAGCAATATATCATCAACAAGTCATCATCACAATGGACACAAAGAACATAAGATGTATGTACAATCCTTGGGGTTTATCAACAACAATTGAATATAGTACAACTCTACAAGAGCACCAGCTCTATATGCAAGACTCATCTTACATTCTCAGCACCAACTGAGATGAAGCAACAATCCTCAACAGATATCAATATGTCAATAGGTACGTGACGTGTCAGTAGCGCAACCCGCGTGTGTACGATCCTTGGCTCAGTACAACCCGCGTGTGAATGTGGCCAGTGTATAATGTAACAAGCGTATGCTCTTGAGCAACTAGGGTTTTTCTTTGCTTCACATGCTCAGATCTTATGCAACCTGCAATCACTTTCTCTTCTATCTTCCACTGTCCAAACTGACCCACAGCCAATCACAACACATCCAAGCTCTCCAATAGCTTTCTCATGCTCCACAATAAGTCAATATAAATTCTATCTCAATTATGTATAAATAACTAGTACACCATAGCAATCATGTCACTACTGAATCACAAGAGTGCTTCTCACTCCATCAACCAAATCAACCAAATTGAGCCACATCATAGAAGCCATACCAAGAATTCCCTAAGCATTCACAACATATCAAACACTAGTATCTATCAAGACAATAATGTAACCATACCAGTTTCTCAGTGATAGATATGAGGCCATAAAATGCAGATCTGGAACCTGCCTCATCATCCAAGAGCTTGGCACCAACTCAAAAAAAAATCTCCATGAGGTTATTCAGTCCACGCTCCTTGTACACAGTCAGCCCGCGTGTACACTCACCCTATACATAGCCAGCCCACGTGTACATGCACCCTATACATAGACAGCCCGCGTGGGCATGAAAAAACAGGGTTTTCTGTGAATCCGAGACTTTTGCCATCAAGATCTCCGACATTGCCGAAACTTTGATGCGTCCATGAGATCCTCCTCTCGCTCTATTCCTTAGAATAGATCTTCAATCATGCTCAAAAGATCCACACCAATAAGATTCTCTTACAAGAAGCTCTCCATCAAAACTCCAAAAGATATTACCAAGAAGCTCTCCATTGATGCATAAAAAGGATTCTTACCAAATGTACATTTTACAAGAGATCCTAGCTTCTTATTTATACTTTCATCTTCTAGGTCACTTAACCCATTTTTAGGTTACTTAACCCATTTCTAGGTCACTTAACCTATTTTAGGGTTAACCACTTTCCATGAATAGAAATTTCTCCAATACTTTATCATTTAAATATTCCTTCTTGATTTTGTCACTTTACTTTATCATTTAAATAATCCATCTTGATTTTGTCACTTTACTTTATCATTTAAATAAT